>PVKE010037524.1:0-15869 GCA_004027555.1 Craseonycteris thonglongyai
AAAAAAAAAAAAAAAAAAAAAAAAAAAAAAAAAAAAAAAAAAAAAAAAAAAAAAAAAAAAGAATATACTTCAACACAGCCCTTTCTACTTCTGTAACAACACTAGATGTCACTCCAGTGGAAGCTGCCCCATCAGCCTGGGCATTAGAGTATCTACCAGCTCTTATTGTAAGCCATAGAGTTTTGTTTTGCTGAAATTGTGTTTAGAATGTTCTCATCTGTGTTCATGAGAAATATTGTTCTCTATTTTACTTTACTTGTATTATAATATCTCTGTCTGATTTTGCTACCAAGGTAATGCTATAGCTTCATGTAATAAGTTGCCATTCAGTGTCTTCTCTTTATTTTTCAAGAAGTTTGTGTAGAATTGATATTATACCTACCTCAAATGTTTGGTAGAGTTTGACAATGAAATCTGAGCTAGAAGTGTCTTTTGTGGCATAGTGTTAAACTACAAATTCGATTTATTTAATAGCAGCAGGGCTATTTAGGTTTAGACTCCCCCCTACTCCTTTTTTTTTTTTTTAAGATTAATTTTATTGTTTTTGACAGAGAGAGAGACAGAGAGACAGAGAGAAAAGAGGGAGGGTCCAGAGCAGTCTCCGTAGTTGTACATCATTTGGTTTTTGGCAGTTTCATTACACACAGGTGGGTGTGGAGCCGTGCAGGGAGGAAACCAGGCCGGAGGGTCTGCTGCATGGGCAGCATGCCCCCATGAGCTGGGGGCTAAGCCAGGAGCCTCACAAATGGAAGATTGCCCCATCCAGAACCAAACTCCCCCCCGCCCCCCCTACACCCCCCACCCCCACTCCACACACACACATGGGAAACACGCCACAGTTCAGCATATGGGTCCACACAGGCTGGGGACAGGACTGGGACTCGATCCTTGGACCTTGGGATTGCAAAGCGAGCACTCAACCTTCTGAGCCATTCTAGCATGCCCCACTTTTGTTTTTTGAGTGAGTTTGAGTACCTTGTGTTTTTCAAATAATTTGGTTAATTCATTGACATTGTTGAAGGTATTGACTTGAAATTACTCATCATATTTCCTACCTTTTTAATAACTAAAGAATGATTTGTGTGTGTGTGTGTGTGTGTCTATAAGAAACACTAGAATGATTATTACTGTTCTATCTCTCATTCATAATATTGGGAATCCGTCTTTTCTAATTTTGTCCTGTTTATTCTGACTAAAGGTGTATTACTTTTATGGAATCTTTTCAAAGAACCAATCAGGTTTGGTTTCAATGATCTCTCTGTTGTTTTCTGCTTTAGCTTTTATATTTCTGGTCTGACTTTTATTATTCCCTTTGTTCTGTTTATTTTTTAATTTATTCTTATTTTTCTGGTTTTTCAGAAGGAAAGCTGAATTCATTAATTTGAGACCATGATTTTACTGTAATATAATCATTCAATGCTTTACATTTTCTCCTGTTTTAGAAGATGTTTTTGTTGATTATAGAATTCTAGAATGACAGTTTTTCTTCTAGTGCTTTGTAGATGTTTTTCCTTCTCTTTTCACTTGCATTGTTTCAGATGAGAAATCTCTGTCATTTTTAAAATTTTTCCTCAGTGCAAAAATTCACTTTAGGTATGAATGTTTTTGAATATTTGTTCTTTATAAGTGATTTTGAATAATTTGATTGTCATATTTCTTTATGTAATTTTTTTCATCATTCTTTTGCTTGTAAGACTTATTAAACTTTTTGAATTTGTGTTTTTATCATTTTCAACCAATTAGGGAAAATTCTGGTTATTATTTTTACAATTTTTTTTGTTTTGTCTCTTGTCTGCTTAGGGTACTCCAGTTACATACATACATACATACATACATACATACATACATACATACATAATATTAGTCAAAGTGAAGAGATCCTATAACTCATTAACTCCTTTTTTTCAGTGTTTGGGTTTTTTTTTTATTTCATTTAGATGGTTTCTATTACAGTATACTTAATTACCTTGAGTATTCTTATCTCTAATCTTCTTCCTCAGCTCAGGGCCAGTTTTCAGAGAAGCACCATCTGACACTCTAATCTCAATTCTTCTCCTCAATTATATATATATGTATGTAAATTTATGTATATGTATGTGTGTGTGTGTATATATATATATATATATATATATAAAGATTGTATTTCAACTTTTATTTTTATAGCATATTTATCAAAGCTTACATATTAAAGTTGTAATAGAAGGCATTTTTTTTACAAACAAATCTTCAAAATATAATAGCTCAAGTTATAGTAATGCTTTATTCTTAGCCTCTGATTTTGTTTCTTGGGGAGTATTCTTTTCACTGTCCTTCATGGGTCTTATATCTATACTCTGAGAGATAAATTTGTGTTTATGAATTTCCTTAGCCATATCACAAGTAGGCATTTTGCAAAAAGTCTTTCTTGGAGACACACAGCTTTCATACTTTACAAGTCTGATGGCAGAAAGTCTGTTGTTGTGCGTTTATTTTGTTTTTTTCCTAATAACTCAAAACTCGTTCATTTTCACCCCAGTCTAGGCTTGTGCTTTTTGGTTAGTATAATTTTCTTGAATGTTAGTGGATTCTGATCTATTGGCTTTTGGAAAGTTTTGTGTACCATTTCATGTTAGGAAATAATTCTCCATGAGACTATCATAATTGTGCATATCTTTTTATCAAACTTATGGAATGCCTTTGCTCCTTGACTATCTTTTCAAGGGTGTTTGTATAGCAAGAAGCATTGGAAGTTAGAGCAAGTATCTAATTCTGAATCAAAAAGCAGATTCATTTACAGCCTTAAGATAGAAATGATACTCCTTCTAAGCAGAGGTCCAGCATGCTCACTACTCATTATAAAATATTTGAATTCCTAGAACACAGGATTCCTATACTGCCATGAACCCACTTTGTATGCAGGTGCCTTCATGTTGCCCCACAGGAACTGGGACACAAGCAACTGATGAACAAAAATAAGAAGGCAAATCTTCAGCTATAACTATTGCTGTGAGTAAATATTTATTTGTCTGATGAAGGATTTTTGTTTTCTGCCAGAGTCCATGAAATGGTCAGGCCAAATTGCTAGCTTCCAAGAGAGATACGACCTCAGTTCTTTACTGTTATTCACAGTATCAATGCCCAACATTTTCCTATAATGTACTTCTCATACCTATCTGTTTATTTGCTTCCTTATCCCCTTACCTCTGTATCTTAGTTTAATGGTGACTTACACAATCTGAAATGTAAGGCTTATTATGAAAATAAGAGTCTTACTTTAATCTTTGATGCAGAGCGGAATCATTTTCTCCAGCTGAAAATTCTTACTGCACCATATTCACTTTCAATCTTTCTTCTTTCTCTTTGGAGTCCAGATATATTGTCTCTTTCAAGTCTTTAAAAAGGGAGATATCTGTATCCTTTTCCAATTCTGTTTGAAAATCAATTAATTTTTGCTTAAAGTTGTTTTTCCTATAACATATATTAAAATCAGACAATAATACCTATGCCTCTCTAGCTCTCTGTTTTCTTAAACACTGCCTTATAGCTATAGTCTCAATACACACACTATCTTCTTCCAAGTTATCACAGACAGTTTAACCAAATATTGGCCAGTACTCAGCATGGACCTACATCATTTTAGCTCAGGAAACACATTCTCTCACTGCCCATTACTCAGATGCTTGACTACTAAGACAACATTAGACATTTTATTTTTTTAATTTATTTATTGTTTATGATGGTCACTCACTTGAAGGAACAAATTTCTGTAGTTGCTGGTTAACATTAACTACTGAATCAATCTAACTAAAACATGTATAAGTCCAAGTAGGCATTACTATACGCAGATAACCTTTCCCCAGGAAGTGACTCAAGGACCCAAGTTTATTCCATCTTTCAACCATACTATTTTTGACACATACTTCTAAAATCATCATGTCACCTATATTTTATATGGTAAATATTGAGAAATCATCAAAATTCACAATCATGCATGGGAGACTTTTATGAATTAGAACTGGGAATTGTGTATGTTGCTTTCAATTATGTTATACTGGCCCCATAGCTGCAAGATAATATGGAAAACAGTCTAGTTGGTCCAGTAATAAGAGAAATTATAATACTTGGTGAACAGCTTGCCAGTTTCTGAATAGCATGCTTATATATTTACTGGTATGCTTATTAGATTTCTATCTTCACCATTAGACTATAAGCTGTATAAAAATAAATTTTATGTATATTTGTTTTGTAATTATGCAGAACACTTAGTGTGCAATAAAATATTTGCCTAAAGAATGAGTGAAAGAATTAAGAAGATTTCATATAACCACAATTTCAGTAATAATACAATCTGGCTCTACAGATTATACATTTTATGTTCTAGAAAATTTTGGAAATATTTATCACTAAGTTTCAGTGGCTAAAATTGTTATTATTTCAGATGCATGTAGTCTTAAAAAGTATAGCAACATGATTATAGTTAGCAAACAAACAAACAAACAAAAAAACACAGGTTCTATTTACAAGTGACTTAGTCTTCAACTTGGGTGGATCATGCCTCAGATTCAGCTCCCTCTGATATGTATGAGGAGGTTCTCTGCTCAGGTACTTAAATGCCAATCATGAAAAGTCAGTTTATACCCACTTTTTTCCTGGTTGTATCACTTGTTCAGCACAAGCACGCCAGGCCATCTTACATTTTTTTTTTTTTTTTTTTTTAAACCCTTTTTAAAAAAAATCAGGCTAACATTATGTAAAAACGTAAGTTTTCATTCTTATGCATAATATAATTTCATAATATATTAAGGAGTTTTTCATAGATAGAGATAGCTTATTTTGGTTTTTGACAGAACACTTCTCCAAAGACAACATCTCTTCCTGGCCATTATAGCCACAGTACTTGTGTTGGTATGAAAAAATTGTGTATGCTTGGTACATTTTGAACATTAGTTAAGAGTTGTGATGTATTTCCACACTGAGAGAAGGATGATGACAAAGTCTAGAAGATTATGGGGTACTGTCTACATTTCTTTCTGACAAGGTTGACTTCAAGGGTGACATTAACAACTTGTTCTCCATCTAATGACACATTTAGATTAGAGTTTGCATTGTATACAGCCTCCTTTTTCTTTTTCTTCTACTTATCACCAGATAAGATGCCTGATAGTTGCCTCCACAGTAATCTTTCAAAATTCCTTTACTTAGATGAACTGAAATAATGAAATTCCAAACGGTTTAAGAATTATATTTTTTATACCAACTGAAAACAGTTTCAACAGTCTGCCCATATGCATGAGCTCTGTGGCATGAATGATCTTTTCATTTCAAGGTAAAAGAAATAAAGAATTTATTTGTAACTATTGCTGTATTTTTGTGTATAAAAGAAGGCAGAAATAACTACATACAGGAAATTCACAGATACTCTTTTCCCTAGGAGTCTCATTAGACATACTATAGCCAGGAATAGAATAAGAATATACAACTGAAATGTTGATTTAGATTTCTTCTGTTTAGAAAAGTATATTAC
Organism: Craseonycteris thonglongyai; assembly: GCA_004027555.1. Lineage (NCBI taxonomy): Eukaryota > Metazoa > Chordata > Mammalia > Chiroptera > Craseonycteridae > Craseonycteris > Craseonycteris thonglongyai. The sequence goes on from PVKE010037524.1 coordinate 5,504, forward strand.
AAATATATATATATATATATATATATATATATATATATATATATATATATATATGTGATCGTTTTTTATTTTTGAAAATGTTTAGCTTGGATTTCAGGAACATTTTGAATACAAACAAGATCAGTGATACTAAGATTGTTGTCTGTGATTTGCACATACATGCACAGACACAGGCTAAGGTATCATCATAATTTGCATAATTTTTCTTTTATTCTGTTATACCCCAATTGTTTATTTTCCCCACATAAATCCTACCTGCCTAAGACAGAGAGGAAGTCAGCAGCTGCCTGCCACTGGATTTCTGTCAGACAGTCCTCTGTGAAAGCTTTGACTAACATATTCTGTATGTACTTCCTCTTGGTGGTCTCAATATGTGTGACATGGGTTTGAGCACCTTACATAGTCTTTCAATAGGCCTCACATTGCTAAACATGTATATGTTTCTAAATCTCATGCCAAATTCCTTAAGCAGGTATTATGTAATATATTTTTTTTAATCTCTCACAGTAGTTATTATAATATAATGTTGCACGCATGGCAAGCATTCAATAAAGAGATATTGAATTGGATAAGTTAAATAGAATTGCTACTCATGATCCTGAAATTATTTGCCTTATTGACAAGAAGACTCTGGAATAAATGAAGCCTGATATTTGTTGAAAAGTTGGTGAATGCAATTTTGTCTAACTTTCCATTTATTCAAGATGGCTCCCAGCACTCTTTCATGTTCAGTGAATAACTAACATGGGACTACAACAGAGAAGTATGGGCAGATAAAATGCCATACTCATTATCATGTGTAAATGTCAACAGAGTTCATGTTTAAAAAAAAAATACCTTTTAATGTGAGAATAGGCATTGGGCCATGCTTCCTCATGTACCATCTGTCACATCACCTTTGAAGTCCTACTAAATCCTCATCCTTTGAAGTCAGACACTCATCCTTCTACACAAAGGAAGCTGCTACATGCAGCAGTAGCAAAGAGATGAAAGAGTGTGCCTTAGCTATGCTGAATATACTGTCGATGTTTTTAATTTAAAGAGCTAGTGTTCACCTTTGACATAGAAAATTGTCCTCTGGTTATAGTTCTTCTGGAAGTGTGTTTGGGAGCACATAGATACACCCTTCATAGATAATTTCTCTTCATGTAGTTTCAATTATAAACCATTCTCACACCTGCTTATTATAATATGATGGCAACTATGATGAATAATGTTTAAAGCTCAGTAAAATTGAAAGGACTTTCTCCTTCACCAAACTTTAGAAAGACTCTTCCAAGTTCTCACTTCCACTAAGCCTTGCACTTAGGTCTTATCTTCAGACTGCTGAGTAAAGTTTTATCAAGACTCTTACTGACTCAGTTTAATGAGAATCCTCCACCCTTGAAATCTCATCAGCCCCAGTATCTGATCACATCTTCATCTCTCAGCCTGGATATCTGATGACTCTGGCTTGTTTTTTTAAGAATCCTATTAAATATATTTAGTAAGATTCCTCTTACTTTTTCTGTCTCCTCTTAGTAGTTTCTATCCACTGGCACCTTCATTTTGTTTGTTGGTTATAAGTCTCAATATATTTCTACAGTATTCAGGAGTGAGCTCATTTTTATACTAGTCTCTTTTTTTCCTATTGCAATAATTTCTAATCAAATTTGTTTTTACTACTTTAACTACTATGTGGCTCTGTTCCTCTTTTAAAAAGTAAATACTTCCACTGTACAGATCAAATGACGAGAGACAGATATGGCATACTTTTTGTAGTGAGTCATACAAGAAAGGAATCTTCTTCCTTACTTGTGTCTATATTAAAATTTCTTTAATTTATTAGGATTCAATTAGGTTTTCAAGGAGAGAAATGTGTTCTGTATATTTAAATTTTCTACCAGAAGAGGTACTGCCAATCAGAATATATTTATTGGGTATACGCACTGCATCATGCAATGTGCTAAGCCTAGGTGCAAAAATTAAATACAAAGAAATCTTTGTATACTTTGAATACTTTGCCTGGTGATGAAACAAATTGATAAACATATTAATAAAATATACAAAAGAGAGGTGCAAAAATAAGGTGCTATATAAATTAATATCTTTGGATAAGGGTTAAAAGAATGCATTCTGAAGGTGGTGACATTTGAGGTAAGATATCAAGTTAGTAGAATTAACTATAAAGAGTGGAGTGGTGATGAGTTAGGAAAACAAAAGCAAAAGTAAGAGATGAAATTAAAGGTATTCTAGGCACATGGACAGCAAAAGAAATCATGGGTATAAGATGGAATCTCAAAGTATCATTTTTGGGCACATAATGGATCTGAATCACTTGTGTTGGTGAAAAAATGCATATTTTCAAATTATCTTTAAAACTACCAAATGAACCATTCTTACTGATACTTAAAAATAGGAATTTTACGGGTACTTCCTGATTTATTTTTATGTAAATTTTATTTGAGTTTTTGGCTTAAGACACAGAAGGCATATGCTTGACATTGATTCAATTCAAAATGAACACTTGTCTTAGTCATCACTAATTTAGCACACAAAAATACTGAACATACAAGAACCAAATGATTAAGACTATTTTTTAAGAAAACAAAGTAGAGTTTTCATTTCTTAGAAAGAAATTAATTCTGTATTAAAGTATGGTAGGAATATGAAGAGCTAAGAACTTTGAAGGAACATTGAAGAAACATATCTGCAAAGTTATCTCTGAAAGTATTACTAAGCTCACATGAAAGCGTAAGGAATCTCTAAGGAAAAGTAATTAAATTTTAAAAAACTAAGTTAATAAATAAATGATAGTGACTTGAAGCAAAAAGGAATTGTAGACAAAGGAGACAATAAGCCTAGTGTAGATGACACTATTTCTAGGTCCCACAGAAAAAGTCTATGGGTTTCTATGATGTTAAGGAGCTTAATTTGAGATAAAAATTAAGCTTGTCTATTTAGTGGGTATAAAAATAGTGGCAGGTTCAGTGATGGAACCTGGTTCCAAATAAAACTCAAAGTAAAACTTCTCTGAGGTAATACACCCAGCATTCTACATATTAATTTCAATAAAATACAATTTTCAATTCAAAATCACCAAACATATAAACCACCAGCAGTAAAATCTATAAAGTAATAATAATAATACAACCAACAGAGACTCTAAACACTTTATTTATTAGAATAGATTCTAAATTAATTATGCATGAAACATTTACAGAAAAAATATGAAATAAAAAAGTTACCAACATTACTTATATTCAACATTGTGCTACAGTTGCAATTTCTAGACAGCTCCATAAGCAAATAAAATAATTAGGTATAAAAATTTTAAAAAGAAAAAACACATATGTCATAAATCAAAAATATATTTACAAAATACACTACAACTGATATACAGGGGAAAAAACATTGAGAAGATAATTTAGCAAGATGACTAGATATAAGAAATTACACAACTGATTTATATTTTAATCTTTCTGTAACAAAGTAACTTTAAATATTCATATTATTTAAAATGGAATTAAAAAATAGAATCAGAAATCTAGGAATACATTTATTATAACATATGCATGGCCTTCATAGAGAAATTCTTTAATTTGATAAAAAATCACTAAAGAAGACCTAAATACATAGAAAAACCTCCCAAGTTTATGAATAAAACAATATTGAAACATGTCAATTCACAAATTATGTTAACATAATTTCAATCAGAATACCAAGAGGTCTATAATACATTTGATAAGCTCTTTCTAATATTTATGTGTAAGAGCAAAGTCCAATCAATAGCCAAGACACTACTGAAAAAAAGATTGTTTTGTTGAGGTTAGCAAATTATGCTCAGGGACTGAGCTTGTCAATTTATTTAACATGAGTTCACTGTGGGAATTTCACAAGTCAATATCATTCAGGATAGTGTCTCTTAATAAGCCAGTAAAGAAATAATAGAGGATTTCTGTTCAAGATGGTAGAATAGGTAAACACTCTTATTGTACCCTCTCACCATCACATCAAAATTACAACTACAAGAAATCTGTCATTGAGAGTTGTCTGAAGACCAATTGAACAGAAAAGTCTTATAACTAAGGATATATAGAAGAAGCCATGCCAAGACCATTAGGGGTGGAGATGGGACACTGGCTAGTCCCATACCCATGTGATAGATAAAAATCAGGAGGGATAACTTGGATGCATAGGTAACCCCAAGGAAGAAAGGGTTTTGCCTCACATCAGGGTCCTGGCCCAGAGTCTCAACGCTGAAAAGAGAAGTACCCAAAAGTTCTGGCTATGAAAACCAGTGGAAATTGTGGCTGAGAGAGATGGAGGATGGTTTGGATTTCAGGTGTCCCTTTTAAAAAGCCCACACACAGATTTAGTCACCGATGGGCTCACTTTCAATGAGTTCTAGCACTGGGACAACAGTGCACAAAATGGTTTCAGGGTGAAGAGTAATGGAGCAGCTTTCTCTCAGAAAGAACTACTAGGAGAAGCTATTTTTGTCTTAGGTAAGCCCACCCATGCCCAGGCATAGGTAGATGCCATATCTGAGTCTCCATCAACCTAGTTAATATAGATCAACCCACTCTGGTGATATTCTGAGACCCCACCACACCCAATTTGTAAGCCCATGCAAGCCATTTCTAGTGGCTTTTCTGTATAAACAATCTGTCTTGGCTCATGCTGCCATCCTTCCTAAATCTTTCAAGGGGTCATAAACTCAAAACAAGTAGCAACTAATCCTGATATGTCCCACAACACTTGCTAAGCACCACTAGGCCACCTAAACAGATGGCACACCCAAAGGACAGACTGGGCAGGCATCAGAGCTCTGATAAAGGAAATCCTGCTCTTTAGGATCAATCCCTGTATGTCAGGTCCTCCAATTTAGTCATGGCCAATTCTCACAACCAATCAGCCTGAGGGTCAGTCCCTTCTACTGATATGCCAATAGCAACCAAAGTTCAACTATAGCTGGGAGGCCAACACAATAGAAGAGACACACCAGAAGCACCTGACTCAGGCAACTAGGGAGACTGTGCCACTGAGCCCCACAGGACATCTACTACATATGGCTACTCTATTAAGACCAGGAGAAATAGCAATCTACCTAACACATAGAAACAAGTACAGGGAGGCAGTCAAAATGGGAAGACAAAAATTTTCTGAAATGAAAGAACACAACAAAGCTCTAGAAAAAGAAGTAAACAAAATAGAGACAAGCAATTCACCAGATGCAGAGTTCAAAGCATGGGTTATAAGGATTCTCAATGAATTCAAGATAAATTTCAAGAAAGTTATAGAAAACATAAAAACAGGAACAAAAATATTAAGAAAAACCAGTTAGAAGTAAAGAATACCATAACTAAAATAAAGATTTATTTCTGACACATTAAAGGGAATCAACAATAGATGAAGTGGAGGTTGGAATCAGCAATTTGTAATATAAGTTAGCAGAAAACATCCAATCAAAACAATAAAAAAATAAAAAAAGTGATGATATTTTAAGGGTCCTCTGTGACAATATAAAGCATATTACCATTGATATCATAAGGATACCAGAAGTAGAAGAAAAAGAAGAAGGAATTGAAAACCTATTTGAAGAAGTACCGGTAATGACAAAATACTTCCCTAACCTGGCAAAGGAAATAGACATACAAACCTAGGAAGCACAGAGTCCCAAACATGATGAATCCAAACAGGCCCACACCAGACACATTGTAATTAAAATGCTAAATGTTAAAGACAAAGAGATAATCATCAAAACATCAAGAGAAAAACAGTTAATTACCTCCAATGGAGCTCTCATAAGACTGTCCAGCTGATTTCTCAATAGAAACTTTGCAGTCCAGAGGGAATTGTCACAAAATATCCAAAGTGATGAAAAGCAAGTCACTACAATCAAGATTGCCCAGCAAAGCTATCATTTAAAATTGGAGAGATAAAGAGCTTCTCACACAGAAAAAGCTATGGGAACTTGTAACCAGCAAACCAGTATTATAAGAAATGTTGGGATGCTGGGATGGCTCAACAGGTTAAGCAGTCACTTTGTAGCCCCACTTTGTAGCCAGGATCTAATCCGGGCCATGGCCTGTGCAGACTCATATGTTGAACTGGGGTGTGGCCCCCATTTTGTTTCTCACAGGAGCAAGCTTCCCATGTGGGAGGCCTGCCATTGACCCCTGCTTTTGGGGGCTTGTCTCCCATGCAGGAGGCTCCTACTCAGTTCTTGCCCTATGTAGCCTCCTGCCCAACTGTGTGGAATGAAACTACATTGAAAACTGATGACATACAATTATGGAAACCACTCTGTGCCCTCCTTCTCTCTGTCTCTCTCCATCTCTGTCTCTCTCATTGTGTCAAAAACAATAAAATAAATATTAAAAAAGAAAAAGAATTTAAAAGAAATGTTAAAAGGGCTTCATTAAGAAGTAGAAGAAAAAAGATCAAAATTATGAATAATAAAATGGCAATTTCTACATATGTATTAAAAATTACTTTCCACGTAAATGGATTAAATGCTCCAATCTAAAGACATAGGTGGGGGGAAGCTGGGATGGCTCAGTGGGTTAAGCGCTCACTTTGCAGCGCTGGGGACCGAGGATCGAATCCTGGCCCCAGCCCATGTGGAACCATATGCTGAACTGGGGAGTTCCCCCAGTTCAGTTCTCTCTCTGTCTCTGTATCTCTCTCTCTGTCAAAAAATTAATAAATAAATAAAACTTAAAGACATAGGGCATTGAATGGGCAAGAAAAGAAAACTCTTATATGTGCTGCCTACACCAGATTCCAGACAGAAACAGGCACACAGACTGACTGTAAAGGGATGGAAAAAGATATTTCATGAAAATGGGAAAAAATATTTTAAAAAGCTGGGGTACCCATACTTATACCAGATAAAATAGACTTTTAAACAAAGGCTATAACAAGAGACAAAGAAGGACCAAGTAATCCCACCTGTGAATATTTATCTAATGGGACCCAAAGCACAAAATGAAAGGTCCATATGTATCCATATGTTCATTGCAGGATTATATTATAGCCAAATATGTAGGCAACCTGGGTGTCCATAAATGGATGAATGAAGAAAGGTTGTACAGATATACAATAGAATATTACTCAGTCATAAAAAAGTATGAAATATTTTTACCTGTAACAATAAGGGTGGACCTACGGAGTATTGTGCTGAATGGAGTAAGTCAGACAGAGAAAGACAAATGCCCTATGTTAAGGTGACCAGATTTTAACATTGGTAAAGCAGGACACCATTGACCTGGGGGGAGGAGGTTCTTGATTAAAATTTTGGTCTATCTCTGGCAGTTCCCTAGCTTGTCATGCATTCTTTTCAAAAATCGGGACTTTTTAAAAATGCCGCGGGACACGGGACAAATTGTTAAAAATCGGGACTGTCCCGCCGAAAGCGGGACGTCTGGTCACCTTAAAATTGAAAAATAAATATTAATATATATATACATTTACTTTTTAGTGTAACTTTTTTTGCTAATCTAGCCAATAAATAATAATTACAAAAAAAAAGAAATAATATACTACACATATATATATATGTGTGTGTGGATATATAGATTAATTACACTATTTTTCCAAGCAAGAGAAGATAAAAGAAATAAAGCCCTAATTAGGTTGAACTATACCTTATCTACTAGGTTGGTTTTCCAAAGATGACTTAACTGAGAGCTGACTTCCAGCTGCCTGGGCAAAACGGAAGGCCTCTTGTTGCGAGGGCTCATTGCTTATATATAGGCAAAGCTTGTCCAACCAGTGGCCTGCGGGCTGCATGTGGCCCAGGACTGCTTTGAAAGCAGCCCAACACAAATTTGTAAACTTTCTTAAAACATTATGAGATTCTCTTGTGATTTATTTTTAGTTCATCAGTTATTGTTACTGTTTATGTATTTTATGGGTGGCCCAAGACAATTCTTCTTCTAATGCATCCAGGAGGAGTCAAAAGATTGGAGACCCCTGGTGGTGGTTTTGGTGGGCAAATTCTCGTTGCTCTGCTCTCACCACTGCCGATAAGAATTACTTTTACCACACAGGAATTAATGCCCTAAAGGTCTTTAGAGAACTTTTAGATCAGCAAAGGGTCACCTTGCCTAGGTGGAGCACTCTCAAGTAGATCCTCAAAAATTCTCAGTATTTATAGTTTAAACTTCCCTTTGCCTAGTTGGTTTCTCCACATATGCATATAGATAAGCCCCCAGCAGGGACCCTCAGCAGCTGAGCTACTGAGTGCTTATTAACAACATTTGAGGTGATGATGTCCTGACACAATTTACTTTGTTCTTATTTTAAAACAACTTTACTTCTAAAAACAACTTTCTTTTTTTTTTTTTTTTTTTTGTCTTTACCATAAACCAGTTACTACAGGTAAAAGAAATGATGCACAGGCAATTCAAAGAGAAAAATTAAATTGGGCAATACATATACCAAAAGATACCATATTTTATTCATAAATTTACAGCAATTTTATATGAAATTATCAAAAAATTATGAGGATGTGGAGCAACAGGAATCTTTTATCCTGACTAGTATCAGTGTTAGTACAGAACCTTTGGTAAACCATTTGATACTCTCCTGTGAGTTCATACATGTGCATGAATGTTACCCATCAGTTCCTCTCTTAGGTGTATACCAGAGCCTCTCTAGCCTAGGCACACAAGAGATACACACAAGAACATTCATTCTGTAACACAAACAATAGCAACAGAGCAATACAAAAATATGAAAACCACCCAAGTGTCCATAAGCAATAGAATGGATATTTATTCAATAAATATCATAAAGCAGAAAAAATGTGCAAACAACAACAATTCCAAAATACAATGAAAAAATTAGAAACATATTTTGAAACAAATCACACGGCACTATAGAATCAACAGGCTTAATCCCATGACATAGCAGTCAATTACTGGTGAGAGGGCTTCCCAATCTCTATGTAATTGAATTCAGAAAAGAGCTGTGAAGTATATAGGCTTTGTGTAAAACTTAATTCTTGCTTCTTAAGCACACTGGCCTGTTTGATCCTCCCTCAGTGGTCTGTTGAGACCTGGTCAACACAGATTTTCTGACAAATAATTTCCCTTACAATGAAGACCAAAGTAGCTTGTGCAACATGAACAGAAATGAAGGCTCTGACCAGATAATGATCTCCTATGGTTAGCGAAAATAAGTATCAAGGAGAATTGCACACATTTATTTTCAAAGCAGGAGACTATTTTTCAATCACAATGTCCAATTTTATTTTTATTAATGTTATTAGAAGAAAACAATTTATGGCCAACAATAAAAAGTAAACAAACAAAATTAATAAGATTCCAGTATTGCTGAGCCCAGTGGGATTGTTCTGATTTAGGGGTTAAATGTGCCTACCTGCTAACCATCCTAGTTAGCAAAAGTAGAATTAGAGAAGTCTGTTGTTTGCAACAAATTTTGCATTTATATTTTTTATAAACTCTGTGCTTACAGACTCCTTTTCTTTAGAAAATTTTAAAGTAGGTTTTAATGATTATGTACCCTCACTGACTACTTACTAATTGCAAGTTTTCACTTGTGTTTTACTAGAGAGACAAAATTTACCCATTAAGTGATAGGCAGACAATCCAAGGTGATTAGACAGTCAACCTAAAAATGCTTGTTTTGAACTATATTTTAAGTTTGTTTTTCTTCCTTTTGTTTTGTCTCAAATACTGGGCAAATGCTTCAACTTTTCACTTTGATGTTTATTTAGATACAACCTTAGATAACAGACTTTCAGGGATGCTGAGCAATTCTAAAATACAGGTACAACCAAACAATAAGTGTATTCTTTCTCTGACACAGGTAGATGTTGTGCGGAAAGGCATTTTTAGTCTAATAGCTGTATCTCACTAATGTTTATCCATTGTTAGCCGAGGCTGTGAAATTTGAAAATTATCATTGAGCTTTCTAAAAATCTAAATCAGTATGCCACTGTTCTCAATGTTTTTTTTTTGTGAGGTGTGTGAAGCAAAGCACAAGTGATACTTTCCATCCCTGGAGAAGATTCTACATGTCATTAGCTCATGTTTGAAAAGATATAATTATCCAACCCTCACACTCCATGTTTAATCACACAGTGCTAAGGAACAATTCATATTGAATCGCTATCTTCTTAAATTATGAATTTCTTTTCAAAGCTCTACATTATTTTTGTGCATTTTTAAAAAAGTGCTCAATTAGGCTTTCATTAATACATGGAATCCTGGTGTTCCATAGTGTTGCTGTGTAAACCTACTTTCCTTAATGTCAATAATATACCCTCACAATATCTCACTCTTATTCTTACTTCTGATTTATGTATTTTTGTCCACATTCTCCTTCCAATCCTGCATGATCTCTCTCCATCCCT
>PVKE010037525.1:0-15860 GCA_004027555.1 Craseonycteris thonglongyai
AGGCCATGAGGACCGAGGATCGAATCCCGGCTCCGGCCCAGGCAGGACCCACGTGCTGAACTGGGGAGTTCCCACAGTTTGGTTCTCTAACTGTCTCTGTCTCTGTCTCTCTCTCTATCTGTCAAAAAGTAAAATAGAAATAACTATGCACTGAAGACAAAAAGATAATTTCTCTCTATAAATGTGAAAAGATTAAAAATAAATAAATAAATAAATAAATTTTAAATATCCTGGGATGTCGGGTTGGCTCAACAGTTGAACGCGTGCCTCCTGCTCACAGGGTCTGGGGTTTAGTTCTTGTCCCCAGCCTTTGCAAACTCATGTGATGAGCTATGGAGCAACTGGTCAGTGCCAAGATGGCTCAAATGTGAGGGTGCTCACTTCCCATGTGGGGGAGCCCTTGGTTCAGTTTCTTCCCTGAGGAGCCACACATGCACCTATGCAGAGTAAGACTATATCACACAGTTGATGTGCAGCTCTGGAGATTGCCCTTGGCTTTCTCTCTCTCACTCCTCTCAAACAGTGAAATAAATCTTTTCTAAAAAAGGAAAATAATTAAATATCTTAAATATGAATGGATTTTTGTCAGTGATTTCAATTGTGTTTTCAACACATTTTGGAGTGATTAAAAAATCCAAACATAACTGGTTTTATGTAATCAAATGTAACCCTAATTTATGTAAATGCCATTACCTAATTTGAAGGTTCCTAATATCTATCTCTGATTTGTTTTACAGAAAGAAATCAAGCTAAAAGAAAAGAAGGGGAAGCCGGGATGGCTCAGTGGGTTAAGCGCTCACTTTGCAGCCCCGGGGACCGGGGATCGAATCCCGGCCCCCGGCCCGTGTGGAACCATGTGCTGAGCTGGGAGCTCGCCCAGTTCAGTTCACTCTCTGTCTCTGTCTCTGTCTCTGTATCTCTCTGTCAAAAATAAAAAAATAAATAAAAATATATTTAAAAAAAATAAAAAAAGAAAAGAAAAAAAGAATTTTATATTTGTGTTAACTATCAATTTATTTATGAAATATGTTATGATAAAGAGAAAAAACATATAATCCAAATAAAGAGGAAGGGTGATAATGTTGCTGTAGATTTTCAAAACAGAATTTCTTATAACTAAATTTTGAGGATACCTCACAACATATCATGGATGTGTATAAAAAAATGATAACATTTTTTAAAAATGAATTCCATAATACAACTTGGTATAGTAAAATTAGTTATTTTTTATTTATAGCATTTAACTGGTAGTACATCTTTGTTTCAAAGGTTTTGTAAAAGTAAGAAATAAATATTAGTTATCTCACCTTTAGGCTTCTTCTTTACATTCTCTTTGCACTTATTTATAGTGCTTCTCCCAAGTAATCATGCCTCAAGCCATTTTCCTGAAGCCAGAGCAAGAATGTCTTCTGAATCTATTTTTTTTAAGATTTTGAGCACCTTTTACCTAGGGGGCAGATAGCTTTTTGATTTTTTAAGTTGTGAAGTATGTAATACATGGAGTGTATATGAAATGTATATGATTTCACAGAGTAATTGTAAAATGACAACCATGTACATCTAAAATATTGACTAGTTTTGTACATGTTTCCTATGGAGGCAGGCCAATTTTTGGTAATCCAAGAAAATTATCTTTTTTGTTTAGTTCAGCAAGCAAAGAATAGAATAAAATAAATATTCTATCAATTAATTCAATTGAAAAGAAACAAATGGAGAAGCTTGTACTTGAATAAAATCATGAAGAAAATGGAGAAAAATAGTTCTGGAAAATACTATTATTGTCATTTATATATTTTAATTTAGGTAAATACAAATTGATTCTATAGTGTATGAAATCTGTATTTATTTTATATATTATACTAAACATTTTCATTTGGAGTTATACATCAATTTATTCATACCCCATATTTTTATTTAATTATGGAAAGAACATTTACATGTCTACTCCCTTAAATTTTTATGTGTATAATTTATTATTGTTAACTATAGGTACAATATTGCACATCAAATCTTCAGGGCTTGTTCATCTTGTAAGACTGATACTTTTTGCCCCTTGAATAGCAACTCCCAAATTCACCATCCACCCATTTCTTAGCAACCACCATTCCACTCTTTGAGTCTATATGAATGGAACTGTTTTAAATGTTTCATATAAATGGATTCATGTAATATTGTTTCTGTGAGTGGCTTATTTCACTTCGTACATAAGGCTATATGTATATACCAGTTTTCTTTTTTTAAATCCACTCATCTGTCCAAGGACACTTAGGCTGTTTCCACAATTTGGCTATTTTGAACAGTGCTGCAATGAATAAAGGAGTGTTAATGTTTCAAGTTTCTACTCTCAAAGTTTTTGGATAATTTCCTGGAAGTAAGATTACTGAATCATATAATAGTGTTGTTTTTTATTCTTTTGAGAAACCTCCAAAATGTTTTTCATTACTGTTGTACTATTTTACATTCCTACCAATAGTGTGTATGCATCATGGTTTCTGCATATTATTGCCATAACTTCTTTTCTTTTCAATTTATCTTATTTTTAAATGTCTTTATTGACAGTTGACATTCAATATTGTTTTATATAAGTTTCAGCTGTATAGCACTGTGTTTGGACATTTATACAATTTATGCAGTGATCCCCCCAATTAGTCTAGTATCCATTTGGCACTATATATAGTTGTTGAAACATTATTGACTATATTCTCTACATTGTTGAAGCTCCAGTGGTGCAATCAGTTAGTGCACAGTACTTACATATTATGTATATTGTACTTTACTATACTTTACATCCTCATGACTATTTTGTAACTACCCAATCGTACTTCTTAATCCCTTTACCCAATTTCTCAACCAATAATAGATATCCTGACAATGGTGAAGTGATATCTCTTTGTGTTTTTCATTTGTGTTGTTCTGATGATTACAGACATTGAGCATTGTTTAATATACATGTTAGCCATGTGTATTTTTTCTTTTGAAAAAAAATGTATAATATAGTCTTTATCTACCTTTAATTGGGTTACTTTTTTTTCTATTGAGTTGTCTGAGATCCTTATATATTTTCAATATTAACTACTTACCAGATATATTGTTTGCAAATATTTTCTCTCATTCCATAGATTACTTTTAACTCTATTGATTGTTTCCTTTGTTTTTTTTGTTTGTTTTGTGTATTTGTTATTTTATTCATTTTTTTAATTGTTAAATTTATTAGGGTGACATTGGTTGCTAAAAATTACATAGATTCAAGGTGTACAATTCTATAGTACATTGTCTATGTATTGCATGTGTTCACCACCCAGAGTCAGTTCTCTTTCCATCATCATATATTTCATGCCCCCTCCGTACTCCTTTAATCATTGATTGAATTTTGTCAGTTACTTTGAATATAGTGAATGAGCTAATTTGAAGTCCCAAGTTGATTTTTTTCCTAGAAAAACAGCTGATAAATATGCAAGACTTTGACGCAAATCACTGTCCTGAAACTTGGGAGCAAGAGGAAAATTATGATCTTCAAAAAATACCTGGGGAAGCCGGGATGGCTCAGTGGGTTAAGCACTCACTTTGCAGCGCTGGGGACCAAGGATCAAATCCCAGCCCTGGTCCGTGTGGAACCATATGCTGAACTGGGTAGTTCCCCCATCTCGGTTCTTTCTCTGTATCTCTCTCTCTCTCTCTCTCTCTCTCTCTCTCTCTCTCTCTCTCTCTCTCTGTCAATAAATAAATAAATAAATAAATAAATAAATAAATAAATAAATAAAACTTTGGGGAAGCTGGGATGGCTCAGTGGGTTAGGTGCTCACTTTGCAGCTCTGGGGGCTGGGGATTGAATCCCAGCCCCGGCCCGTGTGGACCCATATGATGAACTGGGGAGTGCCCCAGTTCAGTTCTCTCTGTGTCTCTGTATCTGTCTCTCTCTCTTCCTCTCTCTCTGTCAAAAACAAAAATAAATAAATAAATAAATAAACAAAATAATATGTTTATATATAAAAAAAAATACCTGGACTTCATGTCCAAGTTCAATCATCCATGTAAGTACTTTGCCACGAGATAGCCACCTTACCTGTGTATGCAAACTAATGTGCTGTAAATGCTATTCATTTCTTCACATAGCACTTTAAACAGCCTGGAGTTTTATGGTTGTGAATTAATAAAATTTTCAACATTTACATCCTTATCAAGAAAATCTTTGAGTTCACTAAGAAGAGCATAGATGCAAAAATTTGTTTATGAATTTATACCAACTAGACAAACAGTCAACCAAGTTTACTATTTGGAAGTACTGAAAATGCTGTGTGAAAACGTTGACAAAAAATGACCTGAACTTTTCGCCAAGAACTCATGACCTGCATCACGACAATGTACCAGCTCACATGGTACTGTCTGTGTGGGAGTTTTTAGGTAGTAAACAAAGAATGTAATGGATCATCCTTCCAACTCACCTGATCTGGCCCCCAGTGACTTTTTTTCTTTACCTAAACAAAGATAAAAGAAATATTGAAAAAAATACATTTTCATCACATTCAGGATATCCAAGGTAATACAACAGCAGCTCTGTTGGCCATTTCAGAAAAAGAGTGCCAAAATTGCTTTGAAGGATGGACTAGGTGCTGGCATTGGTGTGCAGCTTACCAAGTGGAGTACTTCGAAGGTGAACATAGTGATATTCAGCAATGGGGTAGGTATCACTTTTCCTAGGATGAGTTCATGAACTTAATTATCAGGACTCATATGTTATTTTAACACCCTTGCTATACGGTTTTGATATTTATAGATTTGTAATCCTAACTCATTTCTTAAATTACATATTAACACAGGCAAAACAGACTTTCTAAAGACCATGATCAGCTGCTTTGCCTACCTTCGGTTGCCCATGTGGCTTGTCCTGGAAATGTAAAGGTTATTGTGTTTTCTAGGGTCACCTAATTGACCATTCACAAATATTTTCCTTGTCTCCATTAGGTAGCTAAAACTCTAACTAGTAAATAAGAGCTAACAACTGATTGCAGTAAAATCATTAGTGCTAATTTCATCTCTTTAGAAGTTATTTCCCATTGCAGCAGTTAACAAAGTCTCATTACTTTTTTATGCACTTACTTAAAAAGTGGCATTTGTTGTGGAGAAGTCTCTCTCAAATTATTATCAGCCCTCTAAAGCAACTCAGATGCATTCAGTTATTTGCCCTGCCTAGCAACAGAGTACTAGCCACATTCTAAAATAAAAGGAGTCATAAGAAACCATGTTCCTGTACCATATCATAGGAATTGTTTATTTATTCTCTTTTATTGTGAAAAGTTTTTTAAAAAAGTTGTAAGTTGTTCAAAAATACTGAGGGAGGACTATATAAAATTTTGCAAGGCAAAACCAATTTTATATTTAATATACACAAGTGTTTTTGAGTTATTTGTACCACATATTCTTTATCCAATCATCTATTTATGGGCACTTAGAATAATTCAGTATATGAGTATTGTAAATAATGTTGCAGTAAACATAGGGGTACATATGAGGGGAGATAAAAAACAGACTTTATTTAAAAATTGTGTATTTATTCTTACATGTTTAAACTTCAGTCACCTTCAAAGTATTCTTAGTTTGATGCCACACACTGATTGAGATGCTTTATCCACTGCTCAAAACAGTTTCTGCCCTGTGTGGCCCCCGCCCACCTATGTGGAACAAAACCATGTCAAAAGCTGATGACATACGACTATGGAGAATGCTTTGGGCCCTCTCCCCTCTCTCTGTCTCTCTCTGTCTCTTTCTCTGTCTGTGTCAAAAACAATAAATCTTTTTTTTAAAAAAAGACATCTATAGAGCAATATTTTTGATGAACACAGGTGCAAAAAATCTCCCTCCCCCAAATGCTAGCAAACTGAATACCACAATACATTAAACATTATACAATATGGTTAAGTGGTATTTACTCCAGGGGCATAACGATGGTTCAAAATACACAAATTGGTCAATGTGATATACCACACAAACAAAATAAAAAAATACATGTGATTATATCAATTGATGAAGAAAAATAATTTGACTAACTACAACATCTATTTATGGTCAAAACACTTAATAAAATGGGTATAGAAGGAAAGTACCTCAACATAATAGAGGCCATACATGAGAAACAGTATTGGGGTAACATTGGTTAGTAAAATTATATCGGTTTAAGGTATAAAATGCTGTTATACATAATCTATGTGTTGCATTGTGTGCTTACCACCCAGAGTCAGTTCTCCTTCCATCACCATATATTTGATGCCCCCTCCTTCCTCCACAAAATGCTTCCCCACTTATTCTGTAGTAACCAGTAAACTATTGTCTGTATCTATACATTTTTGTTTCTTTGTTTATTTTTCTGGTTTTATTGTTGTTTCCAGTTTTATATCCCACATATATGAGTGAAGTCAGATGGTTTTTTACTTTTTTCTGTCTGACTTATATCGCTTAGTATGATGATCACAAGACTCATCCATGTTGTTGCAAATGGTAATATCTCATCCTTTCTTATGGCTGAGTAATATTCCATGATGTATATGTACCACATCTTCTTAATCCAATGATCTAACTAAGGACACTTTGGTTATATTCATGTCTTGACCCTGCGAACAATGCTCCAATGAACACTGGGATACATACATCTTCATGGACAAAAGATTTCCAATTTCTTGGGTAGTTACCCAGAAGAGGGATAGCTGAGTCATATGGTAATCCTATTCTTTAAATTTTTTAGGACTCTCCATACTGTCTTCCATAGAGGTTATACCAATTTACATTCCCAGTAGCAGTGTATGAGGGTTTGTGTTTATCCACAGCCTCTCCAACACTTGTCTTATTGCTGATAAGATAGTCTTTCCAACAGATGTGAGGTGATATCTCATTATGATTTTGATTTGCATTTCTCTAGTGAAGTTTAGTAATTTTTCACATATCTGTTGGTAATTTCTATGTCTTGGGAGAACTGTCTGTTCAGGTTAATTAGATGTTGTTCTTGTTTTATGTGTTCAGTTGTACGAGGCA
This sequence comes from Craseonycteris thonglongyai, assembly GCA_004027555.1. Lineage (NCBI taxonomy): Eukaryota > Metazoa > Chordata > Mammalia > Chiroptera > Craseonycteridae > Craseonycteris > Craseonycteris thonglongyai. The sequence continues at coordinate 7,024 of PVKE010037525.1, forward strand.
TTAAGAGGAGACATTGTTGACTAATATTTTATCCTACTCAGTTGGTTGCCTTTTCATTTTATTGATGGTTTCTTTTGCTGTGCAGTTTTTTGTTTGATATAGTCCCATTCATTTATGTTCATTTTTATTTTCCTTGCTTCGAGGTCAAATTCATAAATTCCTCCCTGAACCCAAGGTCCATAAGTTTAGTACTGATGTTTCCTTCTATGCAATTTTGTTGTTTTTTGTTTCAGGACTTATATGGAGGTCTTTGATCCATTTCAATTTTAATATTGGTATATGGTAACAAATCATAGTTCAGATTCTTTTACTTTTCTTTCCTTTTTTTTTTTAACATGGCTTTCCATTTTTTTCCAGCACCATTTATTGAAGAAGCTATCTTTTCTAAATTGTACATTTTTGGCTGCTTTGTCAAAATTTATCTATCTCTATATATGTGGGTTTACTTCTGGGTTTTCACTTCTACTCTATTAGTCTGTGTGCCTGTTTTGACATGTATGATCTTTATTATGTTGAGGTACTTTCCTTCTATACCCATTTTATTAAGTGTTTTGACCATAAATAGACGTTGTAGTTAGTCAAATTATTTTTCTTCATCAATTGATATAATCATATGTATTATTTTTAATTTTATGTGGTGTATTGCATTGACCAATTTGTGTATTTTGACCCATCGTTGTGCCCCTGGAATAAACACAACTTAACAATATTGTGTAATATTTAATGCATTGTGGTATTCATTTTGCTAGCATTTGAGGGAGGGATATTTTTTGCACCTATGTTCATCAAAAATATTGCTCTATAGATGTCTTTTTTTTAAGATTTATTGTTTTTGACACAGAGAAAGAGACAGAGAGAGACAGAGAGAGGGGAGAGGGCCCAAAGCATTCTCCATAGTTGTATGTCATCAGTTTTTGACATGGTTTTGTTCCACATAGGTGGGTGGGAGCCACACAGGGCAGGAACTGGGCTGGAGGCCTCCCACATGGGAAAGACACCCCAATTCAGCATATGGGTCTGCATAGGCCAGGGCCAAGATTTGATCCTCAGTCCCCGTGGCTACAAAGCAAGCTCACAACTTGCTGTGCCATCCCAGCTTTCTTATAGCTTTCTTTTGTGTGTGTGTTATTCTTACTAGGATTTGGTATTAACATAATGTTGGTCTTATAAATTATGTTGGGAAGTGTTGCCTCTTCTTCAATTTTTTAGAACAGTTTGAGGACAGGTATTAAATCGTCTTTGAATATTCGGAGAATTCTCTAGTGAAGCTGTCTGTTCTTGGACTTTTGCTTTTTGGGAGGTTTTCAGTGATTGTTACAATTTCTTTACTGTTGAATGGTCTATTTGGATTATCCAGTTATTTTCTCATTCAGCATAGGTAAGCTATACGTTTACAGAAACTTGTCTATTTCTTCTAGGTTATGGAATTCAGTAGCATATAGTCCTTCATAGTATGCTTATATGATCCTTTGTATTTCTGTGGTGTCAGGCATAAGTTCTTTTCTTTCATTTCTTATTTCTGTTATTTGTGTGTTTTGTTGTTGTTGTTTTTTTTACCTTAGTGAGCCTAACCAAGGGTTTGTCAATTTAGTTAATTTTTTAGAAGAACGAGCTTTTTGTTGCATTATTTTTTTACTGTTATTTGTTTTATTCTCTAATTTAGTCCTGCTCTAAGTACTATAATATAAATATTTTTTTCTTCTACTAAGTTTGGGTTTCAGTTGTCATTTTTCTTAATTTAGTTTTTTAATTTATAATGTTGGGTTGTTTATTTGGAAGTTTTCTTGTTTCTTGAGATAGGCCTGTAATGATATAAATTTCCCTCTTAATACTTCTTTTGATGCATCCCTATAATTCTGATATGATATCTTTTCATTCTAATTTATTTCTATGTATTTTTATATCTTTTATTTCTTACCTGACCCCATCATATTTAAAAGTATGTTGTTTAATCTCTACATAAATGTATTTTTCCTGCTTTCTTTTTGCAGTGGATCACCAATTTCAAAGCTTTGTTGTCAGGAAATACAGTTGGTATAAGTTTGATCTTCTTAAATTTGCTGCAACTAGTTTTGTGTCCCAAAAAATGACCTATCCTTGAGAATGTTCAATGTTCTCTAGAAAAGAATATATAGTCTTGGAATGCTGGAATAGCTCATCAGTTGAGCACTTACTTTGTAATTGCAAGGTCTGGGGTTTGTTCCCATCCCCGGCCATGCAAATATCATATGTTGAATTGCAGAAAAACTGGTAACCACCAAGAATGCTCAGTGGAAAAGGTTTTCACCTCCCATGTGGGAGGCTGTTGGTTTAGTTTCCACCCTGTGCAGCCCCATGTCCACCTGTGTGAACTGGAACTATGTCACAACAAATGATGTATAACTATGGGGACTGCTCTGGACCCTTTCCCATTCTTTCTTTCTCTCTCTCTCTCTCTTCCTCTATCTCTCTCTCTTTCTCTCCTTCACTCACAAAATAAAATATATCTTCTGAAAAAATAAAATAATAATTGTTTAAAGGACTTAAACACAGAAAATTATAAGACATTATTAAAAGAAATTGAAGAAGATAGAAAGAAATGGAAAGATATTCCATGTTCATGGATCGAAAGAATCAACATAATTAAAATGGCCATATTACCTAAAGCACTATACAGATTTAATGCAATTCCCATACAAAACCCCAAAGGCATTCTTTCAAGAAATACGTTTTAAAAAAAATCATCAGATCCATATGAAACCACAAAAGACTCCAAATCATCAAAGCAATCCTACAAAAAAAAATAAAATAAAAAAGAATAAGGATGGAGGCATCATGCTTCCCAACTTCAGTCTATACTACAAAGTGTCAATAATCAAAACATCTTGGTATTAACAGAAAAACAGACATACAGACCCATGGAACAGAAACAAAAGCCCAGAAATAAACCCACAAATATATGAACAGATAATATTTGACAAAGGTGCAAAAAAATACACAATGGAGAAAAGAATGCTCCTTCAGCAAACGGTGCTGAGAAAATTGGAAAACGACATGCAAAAGAATGAATCTGGACTATGAACTGTCACCATATACCAAAATTAACTCAAAGTGGATTAAAGACCTCCACATAGGACTCGAAACATTAAACTGCATAGAGGAAAGCATCACTACTACTCTTACAGACCGTGGGTTCAGAGAGGACTTTATGATTTTGACCCCAAATGTGAGAAAAGTAAAAGAAATAAAAATTAATGAATCGCACTACCTCAAACTAAGAAGCTTTTGCACAGCAAAGGAAATCATTAACAAAGTAAAAAAAAAACCAACTGAATGGAAGAAAATATTTGCAAAAAATGCCTCTGATAAGAGGCTAATATATATATAATATATAAAGAACTCGAGGGAAAAAAAGATGGCAGCATGAGAGGAGAACGCCGATAACTGCCTGGGAAGGCACTTGTGAACAGAGGGGAATCCACAGGGAAACCCTGAGAAGCAAGTTCAACTAAGAGAACCAGACAACGCAGAACAACACCAAAAGGTTAGAGAAAAAAGGGGAGAGTGGGAGAGGGAAGGGGAAGCAGCGGTTCGGGGACAGAGACTCGGAGCGTGGCCCGGGGCTGGCAAAAACAAACGGGGATTAGGGGACTACGGTCAAAGTAGAGCTGGATCGAGGGCGGGCTGGAAGCCTAGACCTAGGGAGCGTGGAAGCCCCACAAGACTGTGGACAATTTAACATCCGAACTCAAGAGACAGCACGCAGTGCCCTAATCATATCACCACAAAGTGCCCTAATCAGATCACGGAGCTTAAAGTGGAACAGGGACTGTCGAGCAGGGTGGCTGCACTTCCCAGTGGGTGGGGTGAGAGCAGGGCACCAGTCCACAGCATCTCAGCACCCCTGATTTACGGAGAAGATTGACTGTGAAGGGGTGCTTTCTGAAGACAGGGCTCGTGGAGTGAGGGCTGGGGCTTGAGTGGGCATAGCGGCATTAGACGTGCTTAGAGTGAATTCGGCCGTCTCAATGGGGCTGGGAGCATAGAGTGGCTACCACCCAAGCAACGGCCTGTGTGCACAGGGCTTTCAGTGCCCCTCTCACTGGGCCACTGCGGCACCGCTGCATGCACACACCCAGGCTTTTGGCTCCCCGTCCACCAGGCCACCATGGTGCTGCTGACAGCGCGTAAGTGCACATTGGGTTTTAGGCGCCCCGCCCACCGGGCCACCACGGCACCACTGCCTGCTCACCAGCGCGGAACCGGGCTTTTTGAGCCCCGCTCACCAGGCTACTGCAGCGCCTCTGCACGCAAGACCGGTTTTCGTCACCCTGCCCACCGGGACACTGCGGCACTGCTGCCTGCTCAAGAGCACTCAACTGGGCATTCGACGACCCACCAACCAGGCTTCTGGGGTGCGGCAGCCCGCGCACGCAACTGGGCTGCCGATTGGGACTCCATGGCGTCATTGCCTGCGTGTGAGACTGCGCAGCCACTGGGGCCTCTGCCAAGCCCCAGCCCATCCAGGCACTGCCCTGTGGGCCCGGCTTGCACATACAATTGAAGGAGGGGCAGCTGGGTGGGGGAGAGAGAGACCGGAGCTCCTGTGCCCCGCCCGCACTAAACCACCAGCCCGCCAGCTGAAAGAGAAATCTGCTATTGTGCCTCAGACCCACCCTAGCTCCTACTCACATGCCCCCACCCGTGGTCACACCTTCACTACCCTGCTATCTAAGAGCTAAGACAGCAACTTAAAGTGCCCCAGGACACAGAAGCTGTCTGCTTCCCACAACCCTCTCCCAAAATCTCCTTCTCCCACAACTGAGCCCAAAAGAAAAAATACAGAGAAGCCCATCTGATAGGCAAACCCCCAGAGGGAAAACATACTCCTGCGTAAAGCAAAAAGAACCACATCAAACACAATGCACACCTCAGAATCCAAAGCCCCACCAGAATAGCAGGGGCATTCTTTAGTAAAGGAGATTCCACACTTGGAATCAAATCTAAGTAAAACAGAATTCAGGGCTGCAATAATCAAGAAACTCAGAGAGCTCACTCAATGCTGGCAAAGAACCTCAACACAGTTAAATGACCTCAACAAGAAATTTTCTGAGCAAAATGAATACTTTACCAATAAAATTGAGATGTTAGAGCAGAACCAAAAGGAACTCCTTGAAATGACAGTCATCATGGGAGAGATGAAAAAAAAAAGTGACCAGTATAGGAAACAGGGTTGACCAGCTAGAGGAAACGATGAGTGAAATTGAAGATAGAAAAATGGAAATGTCACAGAGGGAAGAAGAAAGGGAAAGGACAATCAAGAGAAATGAAAGAGCCCTACAAGAACTTTCTGACTCCATCAGAAAGAACAATATTAGAATAACAGGGGTACAAGAAGGAAGCGAGATGGAATCTTTTCAGAGTCTACTAAAACAAATAATGGATAAAAATATCCCTAACCTGTGGAAAGAATTACAGCCCCAAATCCAAGAGGAGAGCAGAAGCCCTAACTACCTAGATCCTAGCAGATCTTCTCCAAGGCACATTGTTCTGAAGATGACAAAAATCAATGACAAAGGAAAAATCCTCAAGGCTGCCAGGGAAAAACAAAATATAACTTTCAAAGGAAATCCTATCAGACTGTCACCAGACTTATCAGCAGAAACTCTGCAAGCCAGGAGGGAGTGGATCCCAATCTTCAAAATATTAAGAGAGAAATTTCCAGCCAAGAATTAACTATCCAGCAAAATTAACCTTTAGATATAAAGGAGGAATTAAGGCCTTTACAGATATACAGAAGCTGAGGGAATTCTCCTGTTCAAAACCGGCACTCCAAGAAATACTGAAGGAGGCTATTCGAACTGAATCAAGAAATCAAAATAAATGGAGAAAAGTTGGGACAACACATATATAAAGAGGAAAGAAAAATGGATACAGGATATTCTCATATATCAATCATCACCCTGAAGGTAAATGGACTGAATTCACCAATAAGGAGGCACAGAGTAGCAGACTGGATTAAAAAACAAAATCCAACCGTATGCTGCCTACAAGAGACACACCTCAGCCACAGGGACAAATATAGACTGAAGGTAAAAAAATGGAAAACAATACTCCAGGCAAATGGCAGTCATAGAAAAGCTGGAGTGGCCATACTGATTTCGGATGAAAAGGACATCAGGATAAAAAAAATAATAAGAAGAAATAAAGATGGACATTACATCTTCATAAAAGGGACAATAAAACAAGAAAACATGACACACATCAATATATATGCTCCGAATCAGGAAGCGCCAAAATATATAAAGCAACTACTAAAAGATCTAAAAGGAGATTTTGACAAAAATACTATTATAGTAGGGGATCTAAACAGCCCCCTGAAAACATTGGACATACCATACAAGCAGAAACTAAATAAGGAGATTGCAGCTTTAAATGATACATTGCAGGAAATGGACATAATTGACATTTACAGGTCATTCCATCCTACAACAAAGGGCTATACATTTTACTCTAGTGCACATGGAACATTTTCAAGGATAGACCATATCCTGGGACTTAAATCTAACTGCACCAAATTTAGGGGCATCCAAATCATACCAAGTATATTCTCAGACCACAAAGCGTTGAAACTAGAGATCAATTGCAAAAGATCAAGTGCAGAGAGAACCACATATACGTGGAGATTGAACAACATGCTATTAAAAAGTGACTGGATCAAAGAGGAAATAAAACAAGAGATTAAAATTTTTTTAGAAACGAATGACAATGAAAACATGACGTACCAACATTTCTGGGACACAACAAAAGCAGTATTAAGAGGGAAATTTATATCATTACAGGCCTATCTCAAGAAACAAGAAAAACTACAAGTAAACACCCTCACATCTGATCTTATAGAGCTAGAAAAGGAAGAACAGAGGTCCCCCAAAGCCAGCAGAAGAAAAGAATTAATAAAAATCAAAGCAGAATTTAAAAAAATTCAGAATAGAAAAACAATGGATAAAATTAATGCCACAAAGAGCTGGTACTTTGAAAAAATCAATAAAATTGATAAACCACTGGCTAGCCTCACCAAAGTGTAAAGAGAAAAATCTCATATTTCCGGAATATGGGACGATAGGGGAGAGATTACAACTGATGCTGCAGAAATACAAACAATCATAAGAGATTATTATGAAAGACTCTATGCCAACAAATCTGACAACCTAGAGGAAATGGACAAATTTCTAGAAACATATAGTTTACCTAAACTGAACCAGAAGATTTGGATAACCTAAATAGACCAATCAATAGTACAGAACTTGAAACAACTATCCCAAAATTGCCCAAAGGCAAAAGGCCTGGACCAGATGGCTTTACCAATGAATTCTACCAGTCATTCAAAGAAGAACTAATGCCCATCCTCCTCAAACTACTCCAAAAAATTGAAGAGGAGGCAGTACTGCCCAACTCTTTCTATGAAGCTAATATCACCCTAATACCAAAACCTGGGAAAGACAATACCAAAAAGGAAAACTATAGGCGAATCTCACTGATGAACACTGATGCAAAAATCTTAAATAAAATTTTAGCTAACAGAATACAACAATGCATTAGAAAGATTATTCACCATGACCAAATGAGATTCATCCCAGGGGCACAAGAATGGTTCAACATATGCAAATCAATCAATGTAATCCAGCACATAAACCAAACAAAAGATAAAGACCAAATGATTATCTCAATTGATGCAGAAAAAGCATTCGACAAGATACAACACACATTTATGATAAAAAAACACTGAATAAAATGGGAATTGAAGGAAAGTATCTCAACATAATAAAGGCCATATATGACAAACACTCAGCAAATATTATACTGAGTGTGGAAAAGCCGAAGATTATTTTCCTAAAATCAGAAACAAGACAGGAATGCCCCGTGTCACCACTGCTGTTCAACATAGTTCTAGAAGTTCTAGCCAGAGCAATCAGACAAGAGAAAGGAATGTAAGATATTAGAATGGGGAGAGAAGAAGTTAAACTGTAACTCTTTGCAGATGGCATGATCCTGTATATAGAAAACTCTAAAGCCTCTATCAGAAATCTATTACAAATAATAGACAAATATAATAGAGTCGCAGGATACAAAGTCAATGTCTCAAACTCAACTGCATTTTTGTATGCCAACAATGAAACTTCAGAAAGAGAGATGAGAAGATCCATTCCCTTTGCCATTGCAAACAAAAAACCAAAATACCTAGAAGTAAATCTAACAAAGAATGTGAAGGACTTATACACTGAAAACTATAAGACCCTCTTAAAAGAAATTAAAGAGGATAGAAAGAAATGGAAAGACATTCCATGTTCATGGATTGGAAGAATTAACATAGTTAAAATGGCCATACTCCCCAAAGCAATATACAGTTTCAATGCCATTCCCATCAAAATCCCATTGTTATTCTTCAAGAAATAGATTTAAAAATCATCAAATTTTTATGGAACCAAAAAAGACCACGAATCGCAAAAGCTATCCTAAGAAAAAAAGGATAAAGCTGGGGGCATCTCACTGCCTGACTTTTATCTGTACTACAAAGCCTCAGTAATCAAAACAGCTTGGTACTGGCAGAAAAACAGACACAGAATCCAATGGAACAGAATTGAAAACCCAGAAATAAACCCACAGTGTTATGGACAGACTGTTTTTGATAAAGGAGCAAAAAATATAGAGTGCGGAAAGGAAAGCCTCTTCAGTAAATGGTGCTGGGAAAATTGGAAAACCACTTGAAAAAGGCTGAATGTGAACTGCGATCTCTCATCATATACCAAAATTAACTGAAAATGGATTAAAGACCTCCAAATAAGAAAGGAAACAATAAA
>PVKE010037526.1:0-15854 GCA_004027555.1 Craseonycteris thonglongyai
GCTGAGGTTCTTGTCTATTTATAAAACAGAACATTTGGGGTTACATTAAAATATGTATCTCATCTCATTTTTAAAATATATATGATAGCAGGCTAATTTATTATGGATCAGTTGGCTGGCATTTGTGGGGTTACTTGATAATATTCTGAAAGATAATTAAAGTTCTGACTATTTACTTTAGGCTAAGTTTGTGTTTATAGCAGCCATATTATGTAGAAAGATATTGAAGTAATTTTAAATACCAAGAATAAAGAAAAATTTTTAGATGAATTATTGTTTATTAATAAGGATAATTTGGGTATTATAGGTTGTTGTGATCATTGTTTTGCCACTAATTCATCTTAAAATTTATTAATTATACAGAAATTTATTAGTTTTTGGAACTAATTTATTACTTAGAGGAACTAACTCTATAAATTGTTCTAGCAACTCAGTTATTTCTAATTTAGGATTGCTCAACTCTCTATCTATATTATGTCTCAGTCTTTATAAATCCAGTCAAGGTCATAATCTACAACTGAAATGATCTGTCTCAAAAAAAAAAAGAAGAGTGAGACTCCAAACTGGGTAATTTGATGTTAACAGAGAAAAAGGCATTCATAAAACCTTTATAGCACAGTGCAATAATTCAAGAGAACATTTACTAAAATGTTATGAAAAAACAATGTATGTATGTACAATTTGAAAATTAGCTTTAATTACACAGTAAGGTTAGTGTTAATTTATTCAGATATGAATGTCAAAATTAAAAAGTATTTTTTCAATTAGTTTTCATTTGGTTTTATACCCCATTTTACGTTGAAAATTGGCCAAATTCCCTAAATGATATTAACATGACAATTTTGTATCAACCTAAAAATAAACATAGAATATGCACTATTGAGCAAACTGAGAAAGAAATGATGGCACAGCTCCCTTCGTCAATTTCTCACCAAGTGCTCACTGAAAGAAAAAACAAAGTTGCTAAATCAAAGAGATATTCTATGTAGTAACCATGGTCAAGAGCTATAACAAGCACACTGGAGGTTACTACAGTTTTTTTGGAAGCCGAAACATTTTGATTTCTATATACATGGCCCTCTGCATTATCACACAATTGAGGTGTGCACACTTAATATGAAATTTTGAAGACATTGCACCTTAAAGTTAACCTATATGTAACACACTATCTATTCAGCCTCATTGTTGTAATAATAATAAACAAAGGAAATCACATGGATAACCTGAGCAGACAGGCTTATCTCACATCTCACCATCAAACCTTGGAAATCATAGATCTACAATTTAGTAGTACCTCAGAGCAGATTTGGGCAACAACAAGGGATCAATACAGTTAATATAAACATCAGAAGAATCTCTGAATAAAAATATCTATTGAAAAAATTAAAATGATGTAAATTGATTTGAGAATCAGGAGAAAATTTAGATATAATAACCAGAGAAAAAAATTAAAAATGTAGTCCAAGTTTTGTACCAAATGCATTTCTTCCCAAAGGTTGTATGACTTAGTTTTACTATGCATTGAAGAAATAGAAAATTCCTGTGTTAAGTAGTTCTATTCTAGAAAAACAACGGAAGATGCTTTAGTGTAAGACATGTGCAAATTTAGCTTTATCAGTCAAACGAATCAGTTTCCCTGTATATACTTTTACCAACAATGAATAAAATTTCTCATTTCATACTTACCCACCAACAGTTGTTGTTATCATACTTATTTATTTTTTTAATTAAAAGCATGCAAACATTATTTAAGAAAGTCTTATATAGTAAGGAACCGAGTAGGGCTGATTTTATAATGGAACACCTTTGGATTGGTTGTCATGAAGAGGCCAGGGTCTGAATTAAGTTTACATGGAAAACCTATTTTTTAATTTATATTTCCCTGATTACCAAATTAGTAGCTCTTCTTATAATTTACATACATATATTAGCAATTGCTTTTGTAAACATGGATAAATCTTGGATATGACAGTATATATAATATAGTTCATAGATACATAATTGTATTTTTTGACTTGGTACAAACATATATAGCAATGATATTCACCAAATTTCCTTTCTCCTGGGAGGGATCAGGCTAAAGTAAGTCTTAGCAATAACTAAGTGGATTAGATTTTTATTCACAAATATCCACTTTCTTCTCACCTTGACCTTGATGAAAAGAGTAAATTCTCCACTCTGTTGATTTGAGGCTAGGCCATGTGATTTGTTTTGAGCACACTGTGAATGAGAGTGAAAGTATGTCAAACCTTAAAATAAATCTTTTATTTCCACTCATATCTCCTGGAACTTCCATTTTCTCCATACTATATAGATGATCTAAATAACTAACTAAAGAGACTGAAATTGGTACTGGTGAAATATACCTGAAATTATTGACAGCCTTTTAACAGAATTGTCTGAGCCATCTCTTAGACACATGAGCAAGAAATCCATAATATGTAAAATAATTCTATAAATCAAGAGAAAAAAATACAAAGAATATGAACAAATATATATCACAAAAGACAAAATATAAATGAGCACCATTAGAAAGATGTTCAATTTTGATAGGCAAATATAGAAAAAATCATGGGAATTGTAATTAAAATATCAAAAAACAGCATTTTTTCTCTTACCAATTTGGTAAAATTGATAGCTTGATTGGATATAGTGTTATTGAGGAGACAGAAAATAGAGTGAAACATACATTTGCTGGGAATGTTAATGATTACAACTTTTTTGAAACACAATTTAACAGTATTTGTTAACTAAAAAAAAGGTAGAAACATAAAGCTCCAGAATGACTATTTCTAGGAATCTATATGGGAAGAATACTTGTGCACATACATGAAGTTATGTACAACTCTATTTACTGTAGCAGTATTGGTGAGAATATAAACAAACCTTTTTGTCCCATTTGTTAAACAATACAGTAGACTCTCAGTTAATCAGCACCCATAGGGATTATTAGATGCCAGATAAATGTATTTTCTGGTTGCTTGAGAGTTACTATTAAAAATTGGACTAACTAATACTATAACCCATAATATACCATGTTTTACCATAAACTTTGTAGTTAATTTTGAAATGCAGTAATTCAAAGCAAATTTAGACAAATAAAGAAAAATTTAACTCAGTTTTATTATAAAAACAGATTTGTGAGTGCAGTGTGAAATTTAGTTAAATAGAAGCCAATTTTTTTTTCAACTTAACAAATTTCACTAACAGTTTTTTTAAACTTCAAGTCGCTTAGAGAAAAACACACACATACACACTTAAAACTGTTACAGTAGGGCTAGAGAGTTTAGTGGGTAGACAGTGTCAGGATCATCAGAATCAGATGATGTAGGTGGAACAGGATCAGGAGAAGTAGACATGGATGGTTTGGGATCTACATCAGTAGGTCATGCTGTACTGGCAAACTTGTTTGCAGCTTTCTTGAAAAATGAACAAATATCAGCTTGCTTTGAGGTCCTATGCCTCTGACACAGTGTAGTGTTTTGTGTGAGGTGTGGGTGCATAGCATGCTGAGAAGTGAAGAAGAGTGGTTGTTTTGCTAAAGCTGTTATAGTTTCAAATGCTGCAGTAGCTCTCTGTCAGGATACTTTTTCTACTCACCCTTGTTGTCAGCACTCTCTTCCTCCTCTGCAACATTCATTTTTTCATGAGTTCATAACAGCTTCTTTGATGTCTTCTGTACTAAATGTATGAGTTACTGGTGTAGCTTCCTCCACAGCAAGTCAGTCATTGAGTTCATCTTTATAAAAATTTATTTTTGTCATTAGCAGAGTCAATTCACAGAGTTCACTATAAACTCTGGTACTGGCAGCTGCAGTATTGACTGGAAACCCCTCAAAGTTAATGGAGTAGGAGGAGGATTCTACAGACATCACAGCTGGCCACAACTTTATTCAACATTTCGGTAATGTTTAATTTCTCACAGAATTCCAAGCACAACTGACAGTGTCGAAGCATCTTTAAAATTATATTTTTCTGAAAGTCCAGAATTGTCCCATCAAAATTAGTCATTTTTTTTGCATGAAGTCACAGCTGTAAAATATTTTTATATTCTGTATCACTTACTGATCCATTGGTTGGATCAAACTTGTGATATTAGCTGGAAGCTCTTCTTCAGGAAGATGTGAGCAACAGAACTGTCTATTTTCTGGTGTTTCTTTGTATATTTTCTTTAACACTGAGGACAAGAAATAAAAATTTCTACATTCATCCAACTTTTACTCTGTGCGTGATAATTGACAGGAAGGTTAGTTTTGTCTTTAAAGCTCCTTGGTTTAGCAAATTTTCCAACCATACACAACTTTATCTTATGATTTTCTGATGCATTTACACAGATAAGCACAGTTATATGATCTCTTCTTAGTTTAAACATGTGAGCCACCTTCTTGCTGCCAGCAGCCAAAGTAGAATTAGGCAGACATTTCCACATTAATCCAATGTCATCAGCATTATAAACCTGCTTTGGGGTCACACCATTTTCTGCAACCAATTCACTAAACACGTCATGAAATGATGCTGCAGCCTTAAAATTAGCCAATTTCTGTTCATCTGACACTATGGGTGCTTACAGATGCCATCGCAAATGTATAATCTGGCAAGACCTTCACTTGAAAATGAACACTGAGTTTCATTGTTTATATTCTCATGAAAGTCTCTTAATGTTCCTTGCAACATGGGTCCACCTTCAGAACTTTTCAGCAAAAAACACTCACACAGGGCCTAGTTAAGCACTTCCATTTTCAGTATATGAAGAGTATGATGATTCTCCATACTCCTGTCACTCTGACTTAACATAAAACTCCTTTTATTTTCTGAGACTGGGCCTTAATGTCATAGATAATTGAGAAACTGACTTTCAATTCCTCCATAAGCACTGGTCGACTCACCATTCTCAAGCCTCTTGCATATTTCTATCTTCTGCTTGAAGGTAAGCACCACGTGTTTACATTTACTTGGGACCTGTTTCTGTATACTTGGGTTTGGGTGTGAACTCAAAATTTGATAATAACAGATCCCAATTGACCAGCTTGTTTACAAACCATGAATTGGCAGAAGTGGGGGGCAAACATCTGATGCACCAAGCGTGGGCTTACTCCACAGCACTGAATGCAAAGTTAAACTTACATTTCTGCTAGAAATAGATTTTATTTTAATTGTTATTTGAAGTATTTTTAATAGATATTTTTGCTGGTTACTTGTGAATGTCAATTGCTTGTGTTCTGGCTAACGGAGTCTACTGTATTGAGAATAGGCAAAATAACTTAGATTCTTTCTCCAGAAAGGTAAGACTTAGAAGCAACTACAATAACATACTTTGAAAGAATAGCAGATTTCTTATATAAACTTTCTTCCAGATCCTCAGCTCTTCATGATCACCAGTCCAAAAGTGTTATATGATAAATTTTGTCAATCCTAATCAGTTTCTTACCATATAAGTCTTTCTTAAAAAGAAAGGGTCCCACCCAGACCCTAAAACTCTGATGCCCTTTTTCAAGACCTTCCTAAGTCTCAGTTTGATATTCTCTCTTATTACAGTCATTCTAATCAACCCACTGTTGCTTGGTTACAGATTTTCCTGGTGGCTTTTTGGGACTTGAAAGTCAATATTTCAAATAACAGTATCAGAATATACAGAGTAGAAGTGAAGAACATAGTTCTGGAATCAGATTTCCTGGGGTTGAATTGTGAAATCACATCTTTTTAGCAGTGAGACCTTAAGAAAATTGTTGCATATTTCTGGTCCTTTCCCTTAAAGTTGGGACAAAAATATAGTGTATTTATTGAATTCTTACGAAAAGTAAATTGCTTGAAATTTATTTAGACTACCGAGAATGAAGATATAGAGTGAAGCCTCATATAGTATTAGGTATAAATATAAATATATCTTTATCAACAGAAGCAAAACTAAAGAAACTGCAATACATTCACAGTACGTATAATTAAAAAGAAATATAGAGAGATAATTGAAGAAAAGCAAATTGAGACAAAACATATCATGTGAGTAAGTAAAAAAAATAATATGGACATATATTTTGTATTCAGTCATTTAAAGAAAATGTTTACTAAGAATCTCATCAAACCAAAACCAATGTTCACTTTGGGAGAAAAATCAATGGGATTTCAGATTATTGGAAGGGATTTTATTTTTTAATTTAAATATTTATGTAGGGGATGCTGGGATGGCTCAGCAGGTTAGCACTCATTGGCATGGGGTCCAAGGATCATATCCTGGCTCCAGCCTGTGCAAAACCATGTGCTGAGCTAGGGTGTGTCCCCCAGTTCATTTCCCACCAGAATGTGCTTCCCATGTTGGAAGCCCCCAGTGGGGGTGTGCCTCTCATGTGGGAGCTCCCTGGCATGGTTCTTACCCTGCACAGCCCTGAGCACACCTGTGGAGTTAAACTATATTGCAAACTAATCATGGAGATTAGTTTGGAGACTGCTTTGGACCCTCCCCTTCTCTCTCTTTCTCTCTCTGTAAAATACAATAAAAATAAATATTTATGTAGTAATTGAGTTTTTTTTTATTTTTTACAGAAGTCATGTTTTCACTGAAGATTCTTTTTAGCATTGTAGTGATAAGAAACTATATGTGTACTATATTAAAAAAAGGTATTTAAAATGCTTACCTTTTCATCTAAAACCTAATATTTACAAATTAATGTACAAATACTTTCAAATACTACTTTATTTACAGTCTTCAAATAGTCACTTTAGAAAGGAGACTGTGCAGCTGTTTTTACTGAAGCACTAAACAAGTTTAATTCATGAAGTGAAGAGTAATTCCTTAACCAATGAAAATGTCAGAGAAATTTAGGTAGGCAAAATATCATTCTGCCTGGATGATTAGATTGTGTGTTGCTTCATTTAATTTTTGGCAAATTGATTCATTTTGCTTTAGTGGATGCATTTGTAGAAATCATAGAATATCTTAAAATAGCTAAGAAGGAAATATTTTTCTCAATAAAACTAAGCAGCATATTTTATCTCATCTTTACTAAAAAAAAAGGAAAATAGATATTTCAATCATTAAATGCTGAGGATGAAGACAGAACTCTTTCCTATACTTATATAGGTATCAACTAAACATAGTCTAACAGCTTATTATGAATAACAGCTATCCACAAAGACAGTAAATAAATTTCTGTGCAATTTTGTTTTAAAAAAAATGGTAATTTCTGGCTTTAGAATTTACAAATCTCATTCAGAACCTTATGTGATTTTTTTATACAGGTTTTAGAAAAATAATCTTAATCAGAGAATGTTAAATACTATGTTTATTTCTGCTAATTGCTAGTTTTAATATCTGATAATTTTTGAAGTTTTGAGATATAATTGATATATAATTAAGATGTACAAAATAATGACTAGATACACATATATATTAGGAAATACTTAGCAACAGAAATTTAATCTTTACTTCTCTGTTTGCACTTTTTTTTTCTTGTGATGAGAACTTTTAAGGTCAAATCTCTTAGCAACTTTCAAATATATAATAGAGTATTGTTAATTATAGTCAATGTGCTGTATATTACATCCCCAGGACTTATAATTAGAGGCTTATAGCTTTTGAGCACCTTCACCCATTTGTCTGACATTCTACCCCCCATTGATAACCACAAATTGGGAGGTTTTTGTGGGTTGTTTTTTTTTTATTGTTTTGTTTTGTTTTCTGATTCTTTAAATTCGGCGTATCTGTGATTTGTCTTTCTCTATTTGGCTTATTCACATTGCATAATGACCCTAAAGTCTACCCAGGTGACACTATTTTATTCTTTTTATGGCTGAATAATTTTATATTTATCTATCATCTATCTATCTATTTATCTATCTATCTATCTATCTATCTATCTATCTATCTATCTATCTATCTATACCCCACAACTTAAAAAAAAAAATCCATTCATCCATCAGTGGACACTTAGGCTGTTTCCATTTTTCAGCTATTGTAAATAATTATTTAATGAACATGGTGGTTCACATACCTTTTCAATTAAGTAGGGTTTTTTGTTTTGTTTTATTCTTAACCATTTGAGGAACTCCATATTGCACAATGGCTGTACCAATTAACATTTTCACCAAAAATTTATAGGTTTCCTTTTCTTCATATCCTCACCAAAACTTGCTATTTTTTAAGTTTCTGTTCTTTTGATAATAGCCTTTCTAACAGGTGTGAAGTGACATTTCATGGCCATTTTAAACTGCTTTTTCCTCATTATTAATCATGTTGAGCATCTTTTCATGTACTTGTTGGCCATCTGTATTTCTCCTTTGGAATAAAAAGTTTCATTCAAATATTCTATTTTCTTTCTTACTTTCTTTTGTTCTCTCTCTCTCTCTCTCTCTCCCTCCCCCTCTCTCTCCCTCTCTCTTTCTTTTTCTTTTTTGCTATTGAGTTGTATGAGTTCTTTATACATTTTGAATACTAGCCCCTTATCCGATAGATGATTTTCAAATATTTTCTCCCATCAGTAGTTTGCCTTTTCATTTTGTTTACAGCAATTTTATTGCTGTTTCATTTTGTACATTTTCTGTACAGAAGTATTTTAATTGCAGTCTCACTTGTTTATTTTTGCATTTATAGTTTTTACGTTTGGTGCCAGATTCAACATATATTGTCAAGACCTATGTCAAGGAGCATACTACATATGTTTTCTTCTAAGAGTTTTGTGGCTATAGGTCTTATGGTCAAGTCTTTATTTTGAGTTAATACATTTTTATTTGTTTCTCTTTTGTTTATTTATTTTACTTTTTAGAGTATATATATCATTAAAATCTTACTGTTTTGTTATTTATCTTTCTGACATGTCGAGTTAATGAATTTTGTATAATATTTTCAATGCATTGCTGAATTTTGTTTGCTAATTTTTATTAAGAATTTTAGAATCCATGTTCATCAGGGATATTAATTTGTAATTTTTTACTCATTCTTGTCTGTTTTTACATCAGAGTCATGCTGCTTCATAAAATGAGTTTGTAAGATTTCTCTCCCTTTTTATGCTTTGGAAAAGTTTTAGAAAGATTTGTATTAATTTGTCTTTGAATGTTTGGTAGACTTCATCAGTGAAGCCATCTGGTCCTAGACTATTGTTTGTTGGGGGGGCTTTTGATTAATGATTTAATATCCTTACTAATAATTGATTCATTCAGATATTCTTTCATGAAGAGTCAGTCCTGGTAGGTTGTATATTTCTAGGATCTTATACATTTCTTGTACATTGTCTTTTGTTGACATACAATTGTTCATGGTATTCTCTTATGAACCTCTGTATTTTTGTGTTAGGTTATAACACTGCCTCTTTAATTTCTAATGTTCTTTGAGTGCACTCTATTCCTCCCCCAGCCCCCACCCACCTTGGTGTGTCTAAAGGCCTTTCAATTTTCTCTTTTCAGAAAACCAGCTCTTAGTGTCACTAAGCTTCTTTATTGTCTTTTAAATTTCGATTTCATTTATTTCTCCTCTAATCTTTGTTACTTTCTTTTTCTACTAACTCTGTGTTTTACTTGTTCTTATTTCTTCAGTTCCATGATATGTAAAGTTAGGTTGTTTATTAAAGACTTTTCTTGCTTCATAAGGTAGGCATTTATTGTTATAAACTGCCCTCTTAGTGCTGCATTTGTTGCATCCCACAAATTTTACTTTAATTTAAATTTGTATGTCCTTGACAAATCTAGCAGTTATAGTAATTTTTAATGCTATTGCATTTTAACTTTCACAAAATATATATTTTAAAAGATTTATTCTATTGTTTTGACAGAGACAGAGACAGAGAGAAAGTAGAAGGGGAGGGTCTAGAGCGGTCTCTGTAGTTGCATGTCATCAGATTTTGACACAGTTTTAATCCACACAGGTGGGTGTGGGGTCAAACTGGACATAACCTGGGCCCAGGGGCCTCCTGCATGAAAGGCACGCCCCCATGAGCCAGGGGCTTCCACGTGAAGAGCACACCCTGGGTGGGAACCAAACCAGGAGCCTCCCACACAGGAGCACACCCCAGTTCAGCATATGGGTTCGCACAGGCTTGGGTCAGGATTCAATCTTTGGCCCTGGTGCTGCAAGGAAAGTGCTTAACTTTCTGAGCCATTCCAGCATTCTCTAACACAGTATATTGTTGAGGAATTTACCCACCACCATTACAAAACAAGAAGTATACTGAAATTAATTAAATACTTAATTTTTTTTGTAAGAATTATCCTTTCATATGTTTTAGTGTTACTAGAGTTTGTTGTTGATGCAGCTTGAAGAAGTTCCTTTAGCTTTTCTTGTAAGACTACTATAGTGGTGGTGAATTCCATCAGTATTTGCTGGTATAAAACACTTTTGATCCTTCTTTTAATTCTGAATAACAACATTGCCAGATAGAGTGTTCTTGGTTGGTTGACTTTCTTTCCTTTTTTTGCATCCTTTCAGTAGTTTGAATATATAATTTTAACCTGCAGTGTTTACTTTTATGTATTTTTTTCTTGCTGCTTTCCAGATTCTTTTCTTATCTCTAACTTTTGAAAATGTAATGTTCATATGTTTTTATGTTGGTCTCAAGTTTCCATTATTGATAACTTACTGTGCTTCCTGTTCTGGATGTCTTTTTATTTGCTGTTGATTTGATTTATTTGTTTCCTTATTTAAATGGTAGTGGGTTTTTTCTGCAGATAAATGGAGTGTTTTTTTCATTATTTTTTCAAATAAACTTTCTTTGATTGATGGTGTCCCATAAAATCTCTTAAGGTATCTTCACTCTTTTTTTCTGTCTTTCTTTCTTTTTGTCTGTTTCTTTCCTTCCTTCCTTCCTTCCTTCCTTCCTTCCTTCCTTCCTTCCTTCCTTCCTTCTTTCCTTCCTTCCTTCCTTCTTTCTTTCTTTCTTTCCTTCTTTCTTCTTTCTTTCTTCTTTCTCTTTTTACCTCCCTCTGGTTGAATAAATTCCACTGCCCTGTCTTTGATTCGTTTATCCTCATTTTACTTATCTAGTCTGTTGTTGAATGCTGGGTTTGTGTTTTTTAGTTGTTACTCTTATTCTTCAGCTTTATGATTTCTGTTTAGTACTTTTATATATTTTCTGTTTTTTAAATTCTCACTTTTCTGATGCATTGTTCAGACTTTGATGAATATATGACAATTATTTTGAATGCTTTATGTGATAACATATCTCTCTTTTATTGTTGTGTGTTTCTGAAATTTTATCCTGCTCTTTTATTTGGAGCATATTTCATTTTCTTTTTTCTTGACTCTCTTTGTATTCATGTATGAGATGAAACAACCACTTCTCTCAGTCTTGATGGAATGTGTTTATGATGAACCTTATCGTTTAACCTTTTCTTTTCTCTTAGTTGTTTCCAACTTTGAGGTTGTCTAAACTGCCTTCTTTGTTTTTAGTGGCTTCTAGTACTTGAGACTTAGCCAATACCCGTTTTGAGTGTGATTTCTTTTTTTAATAGTAGTTGCTCAGATAGTTTGCAGAAATCTTCCATATAAAGTAACTCCATGTATAGCTATAGAATCTATGTGTCCTTAAGAGTATGTGAACTGAGGTGTTTACTATGTCACCATTTTGAATCAAAACTCTTTGTGATGAATAGTTTTGTTTCTATGCACTTTAACTTTTTTCTCTTGATATAAACTTATTTTCCCTTCCATAAACATGCAATGAAGTTTATAATGTATTAAGTCATAGATTCTAGGTTCTGGAAATGCGAAAATGTAACACTTGTTCTCTGCTCTCTACTTCTTAGTTGTTGTTGTTGTTGTTGTCTGTTTGTTCTTTTTAAAAAAATTTTATTGTTAAATTTATTAGGGTGACATTGGTTAGTAAAAATTACATAGGTTCCAGATGTACCATTCTATAGTGCTTCACCTATGTGTTATAATATATGTTCACCACCCAGAGTCAGCTTTCTTTCTATCACCATATATTTACCTCCCCACCTCCTTTCCAACTTCCCCTCCTTAGTTTTCAAACAGATATTTTAATTGGTCATGAAAAAGTACCTCAAATAATGATTATCAGAGACGTATGATCAAAATACTGTGAATGGTCAGAGAAGGGAACAGTATGACACAGTTAAGAAAGTTTTCAACTGAAATGTAAAATTTACCTGAATACAAGATGTGATAAAATAAATATAGTAATGGTGAGTGTTGTTGCCAAGTGCCACCAATAGGAGAAAAGGCAGGGAGGAAGAGGCATGTCAAATTTTAATTACTGTGTGTGACAAGTTTCAACTTGTTTGGTGCAGTCAGTTGTTTGTGAGCTGTGGTTGAGGAAAGGTATGCTTTAAAGTGTGCTGTAGATCATGAATCATGAACAATGCATTAACATAAATCTATGTTACATAAATTTATCCACCTTATTCACCAGATCAGGCACTGTGTGAATTCTGGCTCTTCCCCAAAGTCAAAATCACCATAAAAAATATGTTTTGAATCAATTCAAGACATCAAGGCTCCCCCAACAGCACAAGTAAGAATATAAAGCAGGACTGCCAGAACTGCCTCAGAAATGGTAGGAACTATGGGTCTGTGTTTGAAGCAAGCAGGAGTATTTTGAGGAGGATTAATGACAATGTGTTTTATGATAATAATCTTTTTAATTTACACATTTATTACATTTTTGATGACACCTTTTATGAAGAATGGGTAGTATGAAAGGCATAATTATGTGAAAACAATGATGCTATAGTATCAGAATTTGTATGCACAAAAGCATCAGGTTGAAAAAGTGATCATGTTTGATTTGCTAAGACTAAATCTAACTGTAGGAGAATTGAAACAGTGACTGATGATAAGGTTAAAAAGGTAAATTAGAACTAGAATATGAAGGGTTTTATGCACTATGCAAGCAATTTGAACTTACCTTGGGTACTACTGAATCACCAGAAAAGCTTGGAAAAATTATATGATGATTTTTTTTCCTTTTAAATAATGTAACAGTTAGGAATGAAAGTATAGGAGACTAAATGCAGACATATAGTAAAGAAACTGAGGGGTATTAAATGAGCCCATGGAATACAGAGTTAAACATATGCCTGAAATCTGAATACAAAGTTATACTATGTGTAGATTTCAGACTTTTTGCAAAATATCTTCCCCTCAAAAAAAGAAAGAAACATATTCTTAATCTCACAACATAGATATTAGTGACTAACATTTCAATGTATTTATTTCTAGATTGTTTTCTCTAAATATGTGTGACTTTTATAACAAAAATTGTGTTATCTATGTAAAATATTCTCTAGATAAGCAGCTTTCTGAAGCATCAACCATTGGACAGACATCAGTTATGTGACGCATCATCAATTACTCCCCTTATTATAACAATAGGAATTTTTACCATTTAAAAAACATTGTGGTAAATGTCTTTGTGCCTACATATTTGTCTGTATTATCTGATTACCATAGTTTTTGCATGTATTAGATGCCCCCATGTGTAAAACAACCCATATTTTTCTAATCCAGTGTTAAGAAATCAATATACAGGGGAAGCCGGGATGGCTCAGTGGGTTAAGCGCTCACTTTGCAGCGCTGGGGACCAAGGATCGAATCCCGGCCCCGGCCCGTGCGGAACCATATGCTGAACTGGGAGCTCCCCCAGTTCAGTTCTCTCTCTGTCTCTGTCTCTGTATCTCTCTCTCTGTCAAAATAAATAAATAAATATTAAAAAAAAAATTAAAAAAAAAAAAAAAGAAATCAATATACAAATTATTCCTGTGTGAGACAAACTCCAATTTTTTTTTTTAAGATTTATTTATTGTTTTTGACAGAGAGAGAGATATACAGAGTCAGAGACAGAGAGAAGGGGGAGGGCCCAGAACAGTCTCCATAGTTGCACATCATTGGTTTTCCCTCATAGTTTCATTCCACAGGTGGGAGTGGGGCTGCACAGGGCAGGAACTTGGCCGGGGTCTCGCCCCAGTGAGAACTGAACTGGGGGCACTCCCCATTCAGCATATGGGTCTGCACAGGCCGGGGCCGGGATTCGATCCTCAGTCCCCGGGGCTGCAAAGTGAGCGCTTAACCCACTGAGCCATCCCGGCTTCCCCACAAACTGCAATTTTTTGTGTAACAATTTTAGACAAAAGTATCATCTTATAAACAAAAAAATAAAAGATGTAGAATTTTTGGACAAAAGTAATCACATTTTGAAGGTTTTAAAATATATCCATTTATATTTTCCTTGAGAGAACAGTTCATGTATGACCAGTAGGTTCTTTTTCCTGTAGCTTTCAAAGCAATATTTTGATTTTCTACTGACAATAGGTAAATACCATATTTTACTATTTAATTTGCATCCCTTTGTGTTCCTGATTACTTAGCATGTTAAATTATTTCATATTTACTTTTACTTGTCGGTTCTGTCAATTTTTCTATTGGGCTATTTGTAGTATTAAGTTTGATTTTAAAAGGCTCTAGGACCTTTCTCTTTAGGCAAAATAAAAAAAATAACAATTAGGTTTAGTCATTCCTCTACAGAGAAGTTGCAGAGGCAGCTTGAAAATTCAAAATGTGTGAAAAACAGGAACACAACAAGGTTTCAGGTAAAGAAAAATATGTGCAAATATTTGATAAAAAAGTTATAGCTATGGAAACTTAACTAAATGTATGCAAAATGAACTTAAGGCATGAACAACTGACTCTTTTCAGGGTTCCAAATGAATGAAGTAATGGGATCAAGAGGCTTTTTCTCTATGAATGCAGAGAAATCCCTTGTGTTTGAGAGGAGACAACTACACTCAAGTGTGGATGGCAGCTAGTTAACAATGTCAGTGTTCTCTTAAAGCAGGGATTCCCAACCCTGTGCCCACGGGCGCCATGGCGCCTGTGGCCCGATTTGTGTGCGCCCGCCATTATTTGACTGCATCAGAAGTTTTTCATAAACACTAAGTAAAACTATAATTTATTTTTATACATTTGTTAGAATTTTAAAATATTGTTTGAGTACCTACACAGGTTTATTATATTCATTGGTATGTTTGCGATATCGTATGTATAAGTGTTTCCCTAGCTTTCGCCTTTGTACATGTCGCGTCTTGTGTAGCCGCTGCGCTCTTTAAACTCTCCTCCCCCCAACCGGGAGGCGCGAAGTTGCCATTTTAATTGCGGTTGCTGGACTGATCGGGTCGTGACGGTTGGCTAGGATCACAGTGTTTTGATATATTTGATTTTAAATGAGTTAAAAGCGAGGTAGGTAATCTATTACTATGGTGGCAATTTGATATGATATTGTAGTTCTATAACTATTTTTATTTTTATTTTTTTAGTCCTAAAGTGAGTGGACCAAATAAGAGAAAAGGAACCTATAATTTTAACACAGACTGGGAGGAATCATATCGTTTCATTAATTTAGAAGGTAAATGCGTTTGCCTGTTGTGTGGCAGTAGTATTGCAGTGCCGAAAAAACATAATGTTGAATGTCACTTTCAGACAAGGCATACCACTTTTGATACGAATTATCCACTTAAATCTGAAGTAAGAAAGAAAATAATAAATCAACTAAAATTAAGTTTAACTACTCAACAGACTGTTTTCACTAGACATGTGGAAAAATCTAAAAAGGCAACCATTGCTTCTTTCAAAATTTCTCACATGCTCGCAAAGAAGAAAGAACCTTTCCAGGATGGTGAATTGTTCAAAGAAGCATTTCTGACTGCTGTCGATTGTTTGAGGAATATTCTAGCAAGCGTGAGATTATGTCGGCGATACAAGACCTACAGTTGTCAAATAACACAGTCACAAGAAGAATACACGCAATTTCAAAAGACTTGCAAACTCAGTTAAAGACTGACTTGGAAATATGTGACTGCTTCTCTCTGCAATTTGACGAGTCAACAGATATATCAGACACCGCACAGTTGGCAGTTAT
>PVKE010037527.1:0-15861 GCA_004027555.1 Craseonycteris thonglongyai
CGGCTGAATTAGAGATGTAGTGTTCGGGGGCAGAAGCTCTATCTGCACACCGTCATATTGCAGGTCCGTTGCATGGCCTCCTGCACCGTCCATCAGGAGAAGGACCTTAAAGGGGAGGCCCTGTTCAGCCAGATACAGCTTCACCTGGGGACTGAAGCCATGGAGGAACCATTCAAGGGTCAGAGCTTTCGTTATCCAGACCTTGGAGTTATGCATCCAGAACACGGGCAACAGAGCCATATCTTTGTTTTTTAATGCCCGTGGTTATTTGGCTTTAGAAATAGGCCTGGCTTAAGCATAAAACCTGCAGCATTGCCAGCCATGATGACAGTCACATGGTCTTTGTGAGCCTTGAAGCCTGGCCTCTTCACTTTGTCCTTGAAGAGGAATGTACGCGAAGGCATCCTCTTCCAAAAAAGGCCTGTTTCATCCCTGTTAAAAACTTGTTCAGGGAGGTAGCCTCCCTCACTGATGAGGTTAGGAAGCTTTTCCTCCACGTAACGACAAGCAGCATCGTTGTCAGCAGAGGAAGCCTCACCCTACAGAAGCACGTTTCTGAGGCCGTATCTGTTTTGAAATGTTTCGAACCAGCCTTGGCTGGCTGAAAAGCCTCGTCCTCGAGGAGGCGAATCGCTCCTGGCAGCGCTAGGACTGGCTTGAGGTTCGTCAGCACCTTCTTCAGCCTCTTCATGGTCGTCATCGGGCAAGATTGGGCGGTAGAGAGCTTTGGCCTTTGTCCTGATCCTATTAGTGTCCAACCTCACTGTCCTTTTCCTGCCATCAGCAACCCACAATGCCAGTGCAGCTTCCATGTTCACAATTCTGTTATGACGCGGAGTGACCACACGTTTCGCTTCTTTACTGAAGGTGATTGAAGCAGCTTTGCGGATGTTTGCTTCCTCTTTCTTGATGGACCGCACTGTAGAGTCATTCACCCCGTAACGGCGTGCCACAGATGCATCACTTCTGCCCTCTTTGATCCTATCTAAAAGTTTCACTTTTTCGCTGATGGTCATCATCTTCTTCCTCTTGGGCGCCCCAGAGGAAGCTTTCGCAGGGGCACAGCGCTTAGGCGGCATTATAAGGGCTTAATTAATAAAAAAAGTGATCACTTAAACAAAACAAGTTATCGCCCACACAACACTACAATACACTATGCGAGACAGTCAACATCATGGACAAGACTGGCGAGATACAACAAGAGAAGATGCTAGGTGAGGCTGCGATGATGCGCAGACAATCAGCTCACAGGGATAAACCCACTCGTCCTCTCATGGGTCGATGTCGCCCCGGAAACCCATCCCGCGCCTTTATGGGAGCCCGTGGGATGGACTCTGAGTCAGCTCATCTCTTTGTTTGACCTGCAGGGATCCTTCTCTCTCGCGCATCCACATGAAACAACGCTCCTTTCTGCAATGTGGCTGCCGACATGGTGGTATTTTTTCATTAATGTTTTGGAAAAACCCGCGAAGCACTGAAGCCGCCAAACATGAAGCGCGAAGTGGCGAGGGAACACTGTACTTGCATTCAAGAACTACCTTTTGTTTATCTTTATTTCTCTTGCACCCACAGAACACAATTTGTAAATTACCTGGCAGGTATTAAATTGCAGGTAGAATAAAAGGGTGGGGGGAGGAGTGGGTTGGGATTTTGAATCCAGGAGACAGATTTAGAGTTCTAGAGGCAAGGGGAAACTTGATCTTGGCCCCCACCCCCACCCCCTGACTGGGCACTCCATGAAGGCAGAGATCTATGCCCACATGTCCTACTTCTCAGAAGCCAGCACAGTGTTTAACACGTGATTGCCGTTCAGTGAGTGTTTGTGCAATGATAAATGAGTTGACAATTCCACCGTGAAGGCGTCTACTTTGATCTGTTTCTGGTAAGGGTGCAAGGGGGAGAGAAGGGCCATGGGGTGGGGGAGACGGAATGGTAGACGCTGGCATCCTTTTGAAAACACAACACATACTCCAAGGCCTGAATTGTTCTCATTGGTCCAGGAACTCATCCCCAACTTGACTTAAGGCTTCCCAACTCAGAATTGTCCTCTGACTGAAGAGTCCATGGTCTCTAGTATCTTCCTCCCACTGCCCTTGGGGTCAAACTCCTGTCTCGATTAGACTTGCCAGATTTAGCAACTAAAAACATAGACACTTAGTTAAATTTGAATTTCATATAAGTAAAAATGAAAAATTTTTAGTGTGAGCATGTTTCATGCCCTATTTAGGACATAGGTTAAGAAAATACTTGTCGTTTCTGAAATCCTATCCTGGAGGCACACTCTGGATCTGCTTTCCATTCAAATTGCCTTTTTCTAGATTGTCCCCGGGCACTTGCCTCAGCCTCAGCCTCTTGCTTGCCAGTAAATCCAGTTTCATGATTATTACTGTGGAAGTAATGTCACATGTCCAGGCACCATTCATTAGCAGCCACACAGTATTTGATGAAACTTCTGGTCCAATTTAGCTCTAGCTCTCAGGTGAGAGAGGCGACAGAAATAAATTGAGTTCCTTTCCACAGTTTGTACTGCATATTATTGTCAGAGCCAGAATTATGATCTAAGGTTCTGAATTTGGAGGCTCACTGGATAATACTGCCTCTCTCTGTGTTGAGGACTTTTCTTTTTCTTAAGCAGCCTTCCTCTCTTATGAGTCTTAACATTGATTGGAAATCCCTTGGAAGATGAATCTAAGGGGTGGGAGGAGAAGGGAGCAATGGCATTGTACAAAGGAAAGAGTCTATTGCACACGAACTTTCCAGTAGACAACTATGTAACTTCAGACATCTAATTCTGGCTGGAGCCCACCTTGGCATCAGTAGGCTAACTCCAAAATGTTCGGTTAGACAGCACCTGAGGCAAGGGAAAAAACAAGAGACTTTCTCACTGTCTGCTTTTATGTGTATCTGTCTTGTTCATGACCTTAGAAAGACTACAAAAGGAGAAAAAAAGGAAAGAAACAATAAGCCCTTTGGTTGACTTTTTTCCTCTAAGGCTCTTAAACACTCGGAATGAAACTCACAAATGACTTAATTTTTAAAAGTTGTTTTTATGCTAAAAGATGGAATGTTTGATGCTTCAACCCTGCAGCTCTCTCACCATCCCAGCCAGGATTCAAATCGTCTTTCAGTAAAACTATCTAGTCTTTAAAACACTCACACATATAACATATACTACAAAACTCAAGACCTACCTTTTTAACTAGAGTCTGAATACATTCTCTTTGGATGGGTTCCTTAAAGTGGATGATTCATAAAACATCACTTACTATTTGGAAACAGGTTTGCAGTTGGTTCAATTTTATCCTTTGCCTGGCTCATCATTCTAAAACACACTGGTATGGAAACAGGTTATTAGCTTCTTAAGCTTCTAGCTGCTATATTGCGGGAATCATTCTGTTTCGTAGCAAAGACTTTGCACTAAACTGGTATGGAAATACCTCCTTCCTAACTGCCAAGATACCCGAACAGATAAACTAGATATTATGGTATAATGATCAGAATAGTATTTTGAAGCCTCTGCCAACGTATTTGCATTTCTGCCAGGAAGATGGCTGAGGTCAGAGAAATCTGACTTCCCAGCTGAGAACCTCTCCCTGAGCAGGGACATTTTGGGGTCAAGGTCCTGCCAGTGTTTGTTTCTCAGAGTTCAAGAACTAATTAACCTCATCTGAACAGTCTTGGGTCTCTTATTCTATTTTGGAAATAGATAAACAATATGTAACATTAATAAGAAAAAAATGGAGACTTCCTTTACTTTAACATAGAGGTACATGGAGCCTTAGATCCAAACAGTGTCGTTTTCTGAAAGTTCTGTTGAGAACAAGACCACAGGCAGAGAATAACAAATTTGTAAATTAACCTGGCTAGATGAAGAATTTCTGTTCAACAGCCTGCCGGCACTGGGGGAGAGGGAAAAAAAACACACAAAAAAACTACAGGATAAGCTGCAAATTTATTTTCTGAAGTCTCGAGAGGTAGAATAGAGCGAAGATAGGGCTGTCATGGTTTTCAATGAATGAGCTCAAAATGGACTGCCTGCTGACAGCCCAGTCAAAAACCGATCAGATGCACTTAAAAACAAACAGCTCTGTTCACATTTGGGGGGGGGGGGCAATGGCCAAACTTGTCCCTTTCCTGCCCAGAGATCGGCAAACTTGAGGAAGGGCCCACAAGATAAGAAGCAGTTGCATTTGTGAAAAGCCCCGGCCCACGGAAGGTGGATTTGTATGTGCCTGTGTGTGTAATTGAGTTTGCAGAGCACGACTCAGCTGGTATTGTGTCAGATGAACACAGAATACAGATGTGGGGCTGAGGAGGGCCTGGGTAGAGCCAGAAGCTGATATCACCCCCTAGAAAGGAACATGTTGGCAGCATTCTTCACAGCCTCATGTTTACACAACTTAGCTCAGGGCATATTGATTTGGGGGGCAGTTAGACCAGGCAATTCAGGGAATTAAAAACCCAGGCAGCACCAAAATCCCCTTCTGGGTAAGACGTTTTAGTTTGCAGATTGCTGTGAGTCAGGCTCAAGCAGAACTGAACCTTACAGTGTTGCAGAGTTCACATGCCACTCTGCCTCTTTCTAAATGCCAGCTCCCAGGACAGCTGGAGAAGAAATGCCTGCCTGCCTGCCTGCACCAGCGGGAAGCAGTCTCAGGCAGGATCAACATCTGTGGGTAGCACTCTCTGTATTTGTTTGTGTGAGATGCACTGATCTTTGCATGCAGCTCGGGCTCTGTCTTCAGAAGAAGACTCCCCTCGCATTGCTATTCTGTCTTCGCCAAGACAAATGCTGACTTGTTTGTTCTCTCAGAATGGTGTCCTGAGTGCTAAAACCTCCAAGAGGATAACAGATTCTCTCTATTCTGGATTCAGCTCACACACAGCAAGTTATGCAATCTCTTGGGGCCATCTTGGGACCACTACTCTTGCCAACAGAAAATTAAAACCAATTTGGCCAGATGATAAGGAGCCAAGAACATAACTCTCTTTTTTTCTTTTAATTTGCCAGGATTTTGATGCTTCCGCAGGGATGAGAGTGAAGTTGTCAGAGCTGTTGTAAAGGAAAAGAAGTTGAGGGGAAAAGTGTGTTTTTCTCTTCTCTTCTCTTCTCACTGAAGAATTCAGACCTACAACAAGAAGGATTCATGGAGTGAAAAGGTACAAGTTGTACTTGCTACCCAAAACACACATCCATAGTGTTGAGTTAGCAAAAGAGAATATTTCTGTGGAGCTGAATAGACAGAGAGACACTACATAGCAGTCTAAGTCAGAAATGTTATGAGTTGTAAAATAATCTTTGTTGCTACACGCTTTTAAAGGCCTTGAATTTTTTTTTAAGTCTATTATGAAGATGACCAATGAATGTCAAATGATAGAGATTTGAGTTAGGTGTAATTTTATAGATACAGAAACTGAGAAACAGAGAAGCGTGTAACTTGCCCAAGGTCACACAGCTAGTAAGTGGCTAAGCTAGAATTTAAACCCATGCAGACTGGCACTAAAACTTGTGCTTTTTAACCACGAGACTTTATTGCTTCTCAAGTGCCCTTAATCTTGTTTTCCTTTCCACTCTGTCAGATATATGATGAAGTAAGCACTCAAAACACACCATTTTGATTTTGACGCCTTCCCCCAATTGTACAGTGAAATAAAGCAAATAGTGCCACACACTTTTACTTTTCACATGGTATCTATTAAGGTACTTATATATGAGGAATAAAATCAGCCATTTAAAGGTACCTTATAATAAATATGCCTAAAGTAACTACTTAATTGATCATTATTCTCTAGACCTCCACTCCCAAGTTAATATTAATAAAGTCAGTGACTACCAGTAAAGAATGAATATAGGGAAGCTGGGATGGTTCAGTGGGTTGAGCACTCGCTTTGCAGCCCCGGAGCCTGAGGATCAAATCCCAGCCCCAGCCTATGTGGACCCATGTGCCCCCAGTTCGGTTCTTGATGAGGCCTATGTGGGAGGCTCCCAGCCCAGTTCCTGCCCTGCACAGCCCTGTGCCCGCCTGTGGAGTAAAACTATATGGAAAACTAATGCTGTCAACTGTGGAGACGGCTTTGGGCCCTCCCCCTTCTCTCTGTCTCTGTCTGTCTATCTCTCTGCTAAAAAAACAATAAAAAAATATATCTTAAAAAAAAAAAGAATAAATATAAAGGCACTGTTTCCATTGTTAAAAATCCAAAATTAAAACCTATTATTTACATGTTATTAACATGAGTAATGTTATTGCCAAGTTTGCTGGTGTCATTGCTCTGCCTTTGAGTTGGGGATTATAACTCTTGTGTCGTTATTTATAGACATGTTCACAGCATCGTTCTCGCTCTCGTGAAATGCAGATACAGATCTATTTTATATATGCCCTTCATCTGCCCTTGACTTCTTGCTTGTTAAACATGTATTCAGGGGTAAAATTTGTAAAATAAACAGAAAGAGCTATGAACACAAGTTGCACAGTCATTTGTAAGCGCAAATATAACAGCACATCAGTCACTATCAAAAGAAGTCTTGTTAGAATGGAGTGACACAACATCATTATATACACAACCTTGAATCAGCTTCAATTTCTTTGAAAAATAGTGAAAAATCATTCCAGAATCCCAATATTTTATAATTATTAACCAATCAGTTGTTGTATATTTCATAACTTGTCACAGCATAAGTGTTGTGACTTTACAGTTAAAAATAGCCCAGCTGTCAATGTCACTGATAATCAGAGAAATACAAATAAAAATTACATTGAGATATCACCTCACACTTGTCAGATTCGCTATCATCAATAAATCAACAAATAGCAAAGTGTTGGCGAGGATATGGAGAAAAGGGAACCCTTGTGTACTGTTGGTAGGATTGCAAATTGATGCAGCCACTATGAAAAACAGTGTAGAGGTTCCTCAAAAAATTAAAAATAGGGGAAGCCAGGATGGCTCAGTGGGTTAAGTGCTTGCTTTGAAGCCCTGGGGACCGAGGATCAAATCCCGGCCCCAGCCCATGTGGACCCATATGCTGAACTGAGGTGACAAATTGGCAGTTACAAAATAGTCATGTGGATTCTAGATACAGTATGGGGAATAGAGTCAATAATATTGTAAAAACTGTGTATAGTGTCAGGTGGATACGAGACATATTGGGAGATTACTTCATAAATTAAATGTCTAACCACTACCTTGTACACCTGAAACTAATATAAAATAATACCGAATGTTAACTGTAATTAAAAATATATGTAGTCATGGGATATAAAGTACAGCATAGGGAATATAATCAAGGTATTGCAATAGCTATGATGGTATCAGATGGATAGTAGACTTGTTGGAGTATCACTTTGTGATGTGTGTAAATGTCTAATCACTATGTTGTTTTGTATGCATGAAACTAATTTTTTAAATGGTTAAAACAAACAAAAAAATGGCCCAGCTGGATAAATTTTGGCACAGTCCAGTTCAGCTATTCATTCATTTATTCATTCGTTTAACAAATATTTACTGAGTGTGTCAATGTGTCAGGATCTGTTTGACCCCTAGAGGTATGCTCATTTGAAAGTGAGTTCCCAGGACCTTGTGTCCAATAGGAACGCTCTGTGCATTGAATGATATCATTGGTATTAAATCCGTTGGGCTCTTCTGCCTTCTAGCTTTCTTTTCCTGGCAGCCTCCCACCCAGATGAGTGGTTTGCTCTAAAGATCTCAACAGAAGTTAAAGACCTGCATCTTTGTACAAAGCACTCTCTACGAATTTTGTTTCCCTCCTGAGTAAATTGAAGCTTAATGATTTCAGAATCTCAGTGGTACAGCCCCATGTGGCTGGTGCTCATTGGCACCTGTCTCTGGCTGTTTGTCACCAGCAAGCCTAAAAACTGAACTATCTCATCTGTAATTGTTGGGAAACAGATGGGGCAGAAATGAGCGGATGGATGCTGTTAGTGGAAGGAACGAATGCTCCTAGTGAGAGGAACACTACTTAAGAAATGATTCAAGGGCTTAGCACTCAAAGAGAGAGAGAGAGAGAGATTAATAAATGGTTGTTGACTTCTAACTCTAAAGTTGATTTTAGATATAAGGAAGTCAAAATCCATATTGAGGGAAAGTCAAGGTGGTGAGTCCTGAGGAAAAAAATTATACAGTAGTTGTAACTATTCCAAGTGCCATAATTAGAGTCTCTCTCTTTTTCTCTCTCTCATCTATCTATCTCTATCTTTATCTCTATCTCTCTATCTCTGTCTCTCTCTCCAGTTATAAATTTCAAAAATATGATGGATTTATCCTGCTAGCAAATAACATTCTTAAGAATAAAAGACCCTGGGGAAATCCTAGAACAGGAAATTATCCAACCTCTATAAGGCAATTAGCAGTCAATCAACGTATATTTATTTGCTTTTCATTAAAAAAAGACATCATTGTTTACGTGACTGCATTGAATTTTTATGACACCTATAATAGAAACTTACTGACTCATTGGCAGAGCTTGAATTGATTCAGAAAATGCTGTAATAAAAATCTCAGCTGGGTATTTTGGGTTTCCTTATAGAGGAGAGGGTTTCAGCAGCTCTTTAAAACAGGCCCTACGAAAATGCAGTTCATCGTTAGAGAGTTTCTTTTTGTTTTTAGTGCCCCTGAGTCTAGGTTTTGTCCTGCAGTCAATCATTCTTTGTTCTACTTCAAAATAACAAAACAGACAACAGTGCAAATCACAATTGCAACATTGGTTTACCACACACCGAGGGGCAAGTGAATCACCAGACTGTAGGGAGGTAGATTTTTAACTTGTTACTGAAGCACAAAACAAGACTTTTGTCTAAGCTGGCAGCCTTTTTCCTTTCAGAGCAGATGTGAAATGTGTTGTCTCCCATTGGCAACGAGCCACCAGAGCATGGGGGAACTGGTTGGGTTGAATTCAGAGTCACCCAAAGTTTTGTTTGCTGTTTATTAAGGCAATTCAATTCAATTCAATTCAATTCCACAAACATTTACAGAGCTGCCTCGAGCAAGGAGGTCTGTGCGCCGCAGGCTGTGGAAGCCACCCAGTGATGCTCAGTCAACAGCACATGCCACCCAGGATGTAGAAGCCCGGCAGCCCAGCATCATTACTCAACAACCTTCTTCCTCACGGGCTTCGATGGTCCTTTCACATTTTCTAGGCATTGAACTACCTCGAAAACCAAATCTTGCAATCGAAACAGCCTCTTTCTTAGAATTTCTGGAACCTACACATTCTAGGTCAAAACTGGGAAAGGAGAAATCAAGCATGTAACACACAGTTCACTTTGGAAGACCTTTGCTCACGTATCGGTTTTTATAGATAGCTACAAGATTTTTATGCTAGTGCAGGGGTGGCGAACCTTTTGGCGATTGAGTGCCAAAGTTTATGAAATAAGAGTGTACTCGCTTGACTCGCGTGCCAACCCATCGAGTGAGATAGAGGTATCGATTATTTTTATGTCTATAAGAGCATAAACAATAATTTTTTAAATGGTATTCACAGCTCCGCGTGCCGAGATAATTGCTCCGCGTGCCACTTTGGGCACGTGTGCCATAGGTTCGCCACCCCCGTCATGCTAGTGTATTATTGTGTGTGTGTGTGTGTGTGTGTGTGTGTGTGATGATGATAATTGACTAAGGTTTATTAAACTCAGATATATTTAGGTGAATTTATTTCATTTTTAACCAAATAGTTCCAATTTTTAATCAGAACCTTAAAGTTTTTATGTTTTGTGCAATCCTTCTATTTTTCAAAGCCTAGTAGCTAGCATTCATTGCATTCGCTCTGAGCCCGGAACCACATGAAGCACTTTAGTACATTACCTCGGCTAATCTTCAGTATACCCCTATGAGGTGGATATGATTGCTCTCCCACTTTTACAGGGGATGACACTGAGATTTAGTAAAATTAAGTAACTCGCCCCCAGACCACGCAGCCACTGAGTGGCCACACAGGATGGTGGCATATTTCCTTCCTCCCCAACCTACTTCTCCCACATTACCCATCTAGTTAGTATATTCTCCAGGCTCTCAGGTTTCAGATTTACTTGCTTCCTTTACACTCTTATTTCAACATGGACCAACCAGAAGAGCCCTTCCCTGGATTTTGTGAGTCTCAAGCTTTTACCCAACGCTGAAGTCTCCTCCCACTCCAGACCACAGTCCAGTATGTTCTGCATTAGTGATTCTCTACCAGGAGTGCTATTGCCATCTGGAGACACTTGGCAGTGCCTGGAGACATTTCTGGTTGTCAGAACTGGGGGTGGGAGGTGCCACGTGCATCTAGTGGGTAGAGGTCAGGGTTACTGCTAAACATCCTAACAATGCACAGGGCAGGTTCCCACACAAAGACTTCTCTAGTCCAAAATACCCACACAAAAAACCTGCACACAGATGTTTGTAGTAGCTTGATTCATCATTGCCAAAATCTGGAAGCAACCCTGATATCCATCAGTAGGTGAATGAATAAATAAACTGTGATACATCCAGACAGCAAAATATTATTCAACACTAAAAAGAAATGCGCTATCAAGCCATGAAAAGTCGTGGAGGAAAC
Source organism: Craseonycteris thonglongyai (assembly GCA_004027555.1). NCBI lineage: Eukaryota > Metazoa > Chordata > Mammalia > Chiroptera > Craseonycteridae > Craseonycteris > Craseonycteris thonglongyai. Next base: position 10,550 of record PVKE010037527.1, read on the forward strand.
TTAAATGCATATTGCTAAGAGTCAAAAGCCAATCTGAACAGGCTGCCTACTCTATGATTCCAACTATATGACATGCTGGAAATGGAAAAGCTATGAAAGATAGTAAAAAGATTAGTGGTTGCCAGGGGTTGGCGGGAGAGGGGAATGAATAGGCCAAGCACAGAGGATTTGGAGGGCAGTGAAACTACTCTGTATGCTACTGTAATGATGGAGACATGTCAGTATGCATTTGTTCAAACCCACAGAATGTATAACCCCAAGGGTAAACCCTAATGTAAGCTATAGACTTTGAGTGATAATAATGTGTCAATGTAGGTTCATCAATTGTAACAAATGTACCATTCTGGTGGAGGGCTAGGGGTGTTGGTAATGGGGGAGGCTACGCATGTGTGGGGGAAGGGGGTACATGAGAAATCTCTACCTTCTGGTGAATTTTGCTGTGAACCTAAAACGTCTCTAGAAAATACAATCTATTAAAAAGAAAAGGAGAATCACTCTAGAGGTTGTACAGAGAATGGGCTTAGAGGTTGTTATGACAATCACAGGGAAGAATTTCTTTGGGGCAACAAAATGCCCCTACAATTGGATGTTAAGGTTTTGAAATGTGTGAAGGATGACTGAGGAGTCCTCTAAAACCCAACCAAGGAAAGCGATTGCAATACACAAAAGTTGAAATGTTTTTTTCAATTGTGTTGTACTCAGTCTGAAGAAAGACCGCATTACTGCAAGGGTATGTCAGCCTCGGTCTAAAACGGTGGAAGCGGCAAGTGTGAGCATTTAGCAGTGTGTTTTCAGCATCAGCGTCCAGACTTGGAGGTGCAGCCCAACAGTATAAAGGAGTATATTAGCCTGTCATAACTTCATGACACCAGCTGTTAATTTCATCCTGCCTAGCAGACATTCAATAAATATTTGTTTGCAGTGAATTGGATTAAATTGGATGCCATGCTCACCAAGCAACTTACTGATCACAATTTGGCTTCCTGTGAATCTTTTCTGTGAGCATAAAATGTACTGATTAGCTGACACAAACGTTCTAGTCTGGTTTACATTTCTATTTTTGCCATGAATGATCAAGCTGGCATTATGATGGCCGTATCCATCTCCTTTGTGTTTGGTCAGGATGGTGGACGCTTGTAGTTGTTTCTCCATCCACCATCTCCCCTGCCCCCTCCAATCAATAAACCTTTTTCCATTTAGTTACCTATCCCTCCACCATGCAGTCAGTCCCCGTGCTTCTAGACTAACATACTCCACCTCCGGTTCTAGGTGGGCCCTGACTATCTTAAGCCAATCATTATACAGAGGGTGCCCCCAAAAATACACATTTTGAGAAAGAAAAAAAAAATTCTAATAAAATTGTAATACCCAATATATACCGATAAAAAAAAAAAACTATAAGTCACATTTGACTTCTGCAATTACAAGAGGTGCTCAGGGGAAGCCGGGATGGCTCAGTGGGTAAAGTGCTCGCTTTGAAGCCCCGAGGACCGAGGATCGAATCCTGGCCCCAGCCCATGCGGACCCACATGCTGAACTGGGCTGTGCCCCCAGTTCAGTTCTTGCCGGGACCTATGCAGGAGGCTCCCGGCCCAGTTCCTGCCCTGCGCAGCCCCGTGCCCACCTGTGGAGTGAAACTATATGGAAAACTAATGTCAACTATGGAGACTGCTCTGGGCCCTCCCCCTTCTCTCTGTCTCTGTTTCTCTCTGTCAAAAATCAATAAAATAAATCTTAAAAAAAAAGAGGTGCTCAGAGTAGTTACTATCAGTGCCCAGACACTTCAGATTATGGTAAACTACTGCTCGAGCAACGTTGACCCAAGTGTTCACTTGTACTGCTGTGCATGCTGTTTCAATTTACCATGCATCCCAAACTTATCATGAATGCATGCATTTGTTAGGTGTTTTGGAGGTTATGTTACATACTCACACCTCCACTGTTGTACTTCCACAACGTTCTCGAATTTCAAAATACCAGGATCTTGCTCTCCTTGCACAATGACCATGCTTCAACCATTTTCTTTGACTGCCCTGCCTGTTGCATGGTGGTGACACTAGCACTCATTTGATTAACACCATCTTTTGAGCAAATGTCACACTACACAATGCTACTGTAATTCAATTCAACTTGAAAGTATAGACAACCATGGCTAGGCTAATTATAATATCTCTGCCCCCAACTCCCCTACCTAGTTGTAGTTGCTTTTAGATGATAAAATATTAGTCTCCATATTTTGTTTTAATTCTACATTAACAGAAAGATTCATGGAATCTGTCAACAGTAGAACATATTTAACCACTACACAATTTTAAATAATTTTTTTTACTTTATAATAAGAAGAATGTTTATTTAAAACTTTTAATTTTACCAAGCACTAAAATATTTCCCATTTATCTGATGTCAGAATCTTAATGCTGAATATTCCAAATCACTGTGGTGAGGTAATTTCTCTGCAGAACAATGTCGGTGTTAAGGATCATATTTGCAGCTTCAGTGCCTGAGAATGAATATTGCAATGTAAGTATGTCTTCTTAGGTAAGTATATCCTTAGGTTTGGGGTCCTTTGAAAATTTGCAAAGCAACCTTCCTCACCTCTTCTGAGATTCTATGTTTGACTATTAGACCAGGTCTTTGGATGTGCTGTCATTTATTCATCCATTCATTCCATATTGACCTTAGATTACACTCAAGTCTTATGCTTTGGGCTAATAATTCAAATGCAGACAAATCCTTGACCTCAAGGGGGCTTACACTTATTGGGAAAGACAGATGAGAAAACAGACAAGGTGCTACTGTAGAGTAAGGACATGCCCTGTTGGGAACACATAAGAAGTTCCCCTGCCCAGTCTTAGGAAGGCATGATGAACAAGCCAAGATCTTAACCACAGAAGTGAGTGCAAGAGTGTTCCAAGAAAGAGAGAACCTGGTACAAGAAAGTATAAAATACAATACAGTGGGGAACCACCCAAGCCAATTCAATAAGGTTGAAACTTACGGTAGATGGTGAAAGGTAAAAGAACACCTAGAGAGGTAAGACGGTAGCAGCCCAGGAATTTCAAGGAGCCTCGAGTTTATTCAGAAGCGGTGAGGAATCCCAGAATAGTTTTAAGTGAGCACCACTAGGAAAATTGGTGTTTGGGAAAAATCACTCCAGCCATAGTTTAGACTAGAGCATGAATTTGAAGGGATAGAATGGAATCCAACCTTTCCCTTATCTCCGCATCTTCCCACCACATTCAGTTCACCATTGTCTCTCTGGTACCACTACACTAGTCCTCCCAAAGAGTCTGTTTTTACCAGCCAACTAAAAATGCAAAGAGATCATCATGTCACTGTCCACTGAAACTGTGCTTTGCATTCCACTGTCCTTACAAAACAGTCAAAATCCTTAATTGCCATTCACAAATCCTTGCTCAGTCAGCTCCAAGGTCCTCTTCCAGTTTCAACTCCATCTCTGCTTCCTTGGGTCTTTCAGTTCCAGTTATGGTGGGTTTTCTTCCTGGTCTCTCAAGGGAGTAAGCTCTGGTTCCCACTTGTTCTAGAATTCCAAATGGTCTGTTTCCTCTGCCTAACAGAGTGGGTTTATCGGTCTCTGGTTTATTTCTGTCTTTCATTCATATTTTAGCCTAAACTTCACTTTCTCAAGGATGAATTGCTTTACCTCCTTAACTAAATTAAATTCCCCACTCCACACTGGACACTCCCATTATATCTATTACCTCTCCTCTCCTTGTGCATTATTGAAAATGCTAATTCAATGTCAGATTTTGCTACTAGACTGAACTTCCACTTCCCACCTCTCTTGTTTGTCATAGAACCCTCATCACCTAGCACAATACTGATTCAGTGTATCACTTAGTCATTAAATATTGGATCAATGAATAGTGGCCAGAGATAGTTAAGAGGTCTGCCTGAACTGGGGAGGTAGAAAGAAAGGATGGATTTAATTATTGAGTGCTCAGAGTGACTGGACTTGGAAGTTACCTGTAAATGAGAGGAAAGAATTGGGGAAGAGGGCAGGCCCTTATATGTCTGGGTCTCCACTGTATTGCATGAGCCTTGAGTGGTGCCTGGGACATGGTAGAGATTCAATAAATATCTGTGTCAAATGAATGGGGTTGGATGAGGGGAGACTGTGGCTCAGGTTTCTGGCTTGGTCTAGTGTGTGGCTCTCTCCCCTGAGAGAGGGAGAATATGAGCAGAATTGCTTGTACAGACAGGGCTTCAAACAGCACCATTTAGCTGTTTTAAAGAGATTGTACAAGTAATTAAAATGACATTTTTATCAATAGAAAGGAAAACAGAGCCTGAGTGTATGTGAAGTATTACTATTGGCTATATTCAAATTAGTGTTTATACTAGTATTTTAATATTTTAAGTTGAGACCAGTTGTTTTCATTGGAATTATTTCATCTGATTGATTTCAATTTCTAATAAAGACAAGATAGGAACTTGGATCAGCTGTTTCTGAGCTTTGTAGTTGAAAATAGCAAAAATATGTGTGTGTGTGTGTATGTGTGTGTGTGTGTATTCGCCTTCCTCTTAAAGGAGAAGAATTACAGAGATTCTCTAAAAACCTCTCTACTTTGACCAATTATACATCTTTTAGCTTCAAAAATGTAACTCACAGGTCTTTCTTTTGGGGTAATGAAAAACTTCTGGAAGTAGATAGTGGTAATGGTTGCCCAACATTGTGAATGTATTTAATGCCACTGAATTATATATTTTAGCTTTGTAACAATGGTTAATTGTGTTATGTATCTTTTTGCCACACACACACTAAATTTAACAAAAAGCATGTGTTAAATTAAAAGAGTTTGACTACCTTATGCAACTTAGGTATTTTTGAAATGTGGGAAGCTTCGCTCTGTTTTTGAAATGCTTTTGAAAAAGCACAGCAGTGAAAAGCTGCAGAGATTGTTTCTGGCAAGAAGATTTGGAGCCCAGCATCTAAGAGCAAAATGAAATTTGGGTTGTGTGTGACATGACTTTAAAAGTAAGAAAAAGAGAGTCTAAGTAATAACTGAAAATAATCACTTTTCTATCTAAGAAAAGGGCTGTCCTTGATTCTTCCCAGTCTAATTCTATTTGCTTATTAAGAGTTGTATTCTACAGTCATTTCTGGCAACATGGATGGACCTAGAGACTATCTTATTAAGCGAAATAAGTCAGACTGAAAGAATCAGGAAACACATGACCTCACTTATAGGTGGAATATAAAAGTGAAAGTAACAAAGACACAGAGACCTATGGACACACTCAATAGCTTGGTGATTGCCAGAGGGAGGGGGAGGAGGGGGGAGGGAGAG
>PVKE010037528.1:0-15858 GCA_004027555.1 Craseonycteris thonglongyai
ACAGAGACAGAGAGAGAACTGAACTGGGGGAGCTCCCAGTTCAGCATATGGTTCCGCAAGGGGCCGGGGCCGGGATTCGATCCCCAGTCCCCGGCGCTGCAAAGTAAGTTCTTAACCCACTGAGCCATCCCGGCTTCCCCATATTTTTTTTAGTTAGACATAAATTACAACAAACTCTGATAGACTAATTTTATGTATCTCACCAAGTCTAGATGCCCAGTTTATCGCAAAGAACAAATTTAATACTTATCAAGCAATGTGTCGTAGCTTCGAAATGATGACTTCACAGTATCTAATTTAATCCCCACAGCAAGCCTACATGGCTGACATTAATATTATCATCCTAAATTTTAGGCTCATAGGCATTAAGTGACTTGCTCACAGTTACCCTCCTAGTATATGACAGAGTAACCATCCCAACTCAGGACTGGTATTAATGCCCACAGTTTGCTATCAGGGTGGGCTAATAAATCTTGCCTCCAGAGAACCCTATTTTGTTCTATTAGACATACCTAGATATAACTGGTTCTGTGTAGTTACATGGTATCAGTCCTCTATCATTCTTGACCTTGCACACACAGATGCTTACATTTTTCACCCAGTGCACATCGTTATGGAAGAGTATTCAGGCATTCAGTTGAAACAACTTGCTGTTAATGAATTCTTAACGGTGGAAAGAGTTCCTCCAATTTTTTTTTTTTTTTTTTTTTTTTTTTTGAAAAAGAAGGTGAGGACTTCTTAAAGAAAATCATTACAGGTGATGAAACTTGGGCCTCTCATCATGACCCTGAGAACAAAAGGCAATCCCTGGAATACCGCCGTAGGGATCACCTTAGCCAAAAAAAATTCAAAATTCAGGCCTCAGCTGGGAAGTCATGGTGATGACTTTTTGGAATTCTGAATGTGTTGTTCTTGCAGACTTTCTTTAAAAAGGAGAACAATAAACTCTGAACGTCATATTGAAACTCTTACTGCATTAAAAAGAAGAATCAAATGGATTAAAATGAGAAATGAAAGACTTCTTCAACATGACAACGCCAGGCCTCACACAAGTGCAGCAACAAGAGATGCCATTCAACGCCTCGACCTGTCAGTGCTGCCGCATCCACCGTGCAGCCCAGACCTGGTGCCTGCTGATTTCCACCTGTTCCCAACACTAACGGAACCCTTGAAGGGCCAGCGTTTCATCTGTGATGAAGAGGTGAAGTCTGCAGTGAGGAAATGGTTTCAAAAACAAAACACCAATTTTTTTTAAGGCTGGATTTCAAAATCTCGTGCCGCATTGGAGAAAGTGTATTGAAGTGTGTGGTGATTTTGTAGAAAAATAATTATGCAGCTTTTAAAATAAATGATGTAGGTATATTTCTTTCATATTTCACTAAAATATCTTTTCGTGCTCATTTTCTATTAAAGTGGAGTTAAAATTTATCAACCTACCCTTGTACTGCCCACAATGCCTTTCTTGGAGCCAGGCTAAAAATCCCTGATACAGACTATATAGATTCCAAAATTATAAACAGTCATGTTTGCCAGAAACTTCAAAGAAAATAGACAGAATGTACTTCTCAAGGGAGGCAGAGAAAACTTCCTTTGGGATACGCTGGAATTAGATTTTTGCCTCCAGTGAAATAATCACCAGTATAAAGGCAACCAAAGTACCAAGAGCGAAACATTGTAGGATTCCATATTTTAAATTTAGTAGTCATTACTGACCTTCAGTTCCAAGACATACATTTAAAGTATGTTGATATTAAGGCTGATGATGTTGCCATTTGACATTACTGGTCATTAAAAGGTGAAAATGAATCTCTATTGGCAGCAATTATTTCTGAATACTCAGAGGCTTCTGTGAAATATAAGTATTTAAAATTTTAAAAGGGATGATTTCAGAACTTGAGGCAGAAGCAGAAATGATTTCAAGCTTTCAAGACACTGGAACCTTTTCTCAGATTAGGCAATATATTAATATTGCTTCACTAAAGATTAATAGTACATTTGCCACATTATTAAGTTAACAGGTTTCTGTGTCTGTGATTCATGCTGATAATAACTATATTCCTATTAACAATAATTCTCATTTGAAATCAGTAACAGAAACTTCCAAGTTGTGCTGGGAGGCTTTCAGTCTTACAGCAGTTCTGCTGCCAGCATTTTTTTAAAAAACATCATTCGTTTTCCTCTGATTGCTTGATACGTGCTTCATTTTATTGAACTAGAGCAAAACTAGCTAATGTTCCCTTCACTGTACCCAACCAAAACAACCTTAGTTTACAATTCCAAGGGTCAAATTCAAGAGTGGAGATCAACTGTTACCAGGACATATTTTATGTAGATAGAAAAAAAAAAACCTTAGTGAAAATGTGGTCCATTCTTGGTTTTAAGCAATTAACACAGCACTGGGTTCATTTGACAATTGGTGGGCACGTTAACAGCTGTACTCATACTCACGTATGACTGATTCTCCCATACCCTCTCAAATTGCATAGCTGATGCCCTAGAAGGGCTTAGTGAAGGTTTCAAACAAGAAGTTATCCTGTGGGTGTTTGAGCAAGGTTGCTCTCTCAGGATGGTGGGAAGGCGAGAATTCTAACATAGTTCATGCACTGTGAAAAATTAAAGAACGCATGCCTCTAGGGCAAGGCTCAGGTTGCCTTTTCTCCAGGACACTTTTAGTGGCTTTGTGTGCAACTGGGAATTAAAGAAATACTCTGTGCTGCTAGTGATAACGACGAAGATGTGACTCTTTCCAACAAAGCTCATAAACTAGAGAAGTGAGGAGAGGCCCCCTGTCCTGTGACTGTGCTTTTATAACCCAACAAGAGCTTTGGAATACATGAAGAGGCTCCACGTTTGGGTTAGAGTTTTAGCATTGGGGTTATTTTTAAAATGAAAAAATTCTAACGCAACCATTGAGGCTTTGGGGTAGAACAGAGGTTTTATTTTTGTTGTTGTTTAGTATTTTGTTAGTCTGTTTTTATTTCTTATCTGCTCTTTTATTTTGCAAACTTTTTTCACATAGTTTCCGTTTTGGTCCTCCAATGCCACACAATTAATTAAAAGGAGAGTGTAGACACAAGTATGTCTTTTCTCTTTCTTTCTTTTGTTTCTTGGCTCTTGTCATAAATGAGGCCAATCCAGGAAGCCCACAAAGATAATCTCCAACAAGTAATGTGTTTCCTCCATGGGCTCCTCTTCTTCAGAAAAAAAAAAAAAGAAAGAAAAGAATCATGCTACTAAACTAGATGCTATGTAAAGCATCTATTCTTTTAGCCCAAAAAAGCCCAAAACTTTTTTTACCAGGGTAAAAACAAAAATACTTAATACTTTCTATTGGTTTGTTACTTTTTTGTTCAAAAACAAGTTAAATGCAAAACTTAAGCCATTTCTTTTATTTTTTAAGATTTATTTTATTGTTTTTGACAGAGACAGAGACAGATATAGAGACAGAGAGAAGGGGGAGGGCCCAGAACAGTCTCCATAGTTGTATGGCATCATTTTTCTGCACAGTTTCGTTCCACACAGGTGGGCGGGTACCACGCAGGGTGAGAACTGGGCTGGAGGCCTCCCGCATAGGAAGCACACCCCAGTTCAGCATATGGGTCTGCACGGGCCGGGACCAGGATTTGATCCTCAGTCCCCAGAACAGCAACATGAGCGCTTAACTCACTGAGACATCTCGGCTTCCTCCATTTAATTTCTTATATGTCACCCTAAGCACAAACCTAGGGCCACTTTTACTTCTTCCTGGGAAAATTGAGACAATAGCTAGATGACAAAAGAGTCCTCAATAAAGAATCAGTGGGGTTGTCTTTAAACGAAACAGAAGTTCAACTGCCCTTTGCCAGTTTGTAATTGGGACCTTGAAGACCTGAAGAACATGCAACTCATCTGTCACAAAGTAATTCAAAGGAAAAGGCATCTGCTACAGGATCTTCCCCAGTTAAACCACTGCCTTAATGCAAGGCTCCTTTTCCCCCTCAAATACAGATTCTTTCAGGATATTATCTGCATACCGTGAATTCCAACCTAAATTTGGATGGGATTCTTCTGCCCATTAGGATAATGAATGTCATCAGCATTCTGACACCATTAATTCTGGCTCCTTGAGTGGAATATCTCAGCACCTGCCTATTTCCCTGTAAGAGAGATGGGCCATTTCTGTTGGCATGCATTCATAAGTACCGGTTACCATTTCAAGTATTGTTTGCAACCTTTCACATTTAAAAGAAGGGGGAGGGGGGAGTCAGGTTGGCTCAGTGGGTTAAGCATTCACCTTGCAGCCCCGAGTCTGAGTATCCAGTCCCGGCCCCGGCCCATGCAGACCTATATGCTGAACTGGTGTATACCTCCCATGCGGGAGGCCCCTGGTTCTGTTCTTGTTGAGGTGTGCTTCCCTTGTGGAAGCCCCCTGGTTCAGCTCCCAGCTTGTGGGGGCATGCCTCCCACGTGGGAGACCCCTTGGCCTGGTTCCCGCCCTGCACAGCCCCCCACCCACCTGTGCAGAATAAAACTACGACAAAAACTGATGACATAAAACTACGGAGACTGCTCTGGGCCTGTTCCTTTCTCTTTGTCTCTCTCTGACTCTGTCTCTCTGTCAAAACAATAAAATAAATCTTAAAAAAAAACAACACTGCTAAGATCTAAGTTAGCTCTCTGCTCTAAAGAAAGTCCAATTTGACAAATTAGGAAGGTGAGTTTGAGGGTGATAACATCTAGCTTCTCAGATCTCTATGCAAACATCAGGCTCGAAATTTTTCCCCATTCTCTTATGCCACCTCAGAAGATACAGCTGATGTAGAGACATGGTGAAACTTCCAAGACAACCAAATGGCCTGCCCTTCCTCAAGTAAGGTGGTCCGTACTCCTGAGTCAATGCTGAGTGTGTTCTCAAAAATTAGCACCGCTAACAACCCTAAACCATCATGCCAGGCTATAATTGGGAGGCATTAACTTCTGAACCACTAGCAAAATTTATTAATAATTAATTCACAGCTTCACTATCGTACTTCTTCAAATGGTAAGGTTATATAGCAATAATTTTCAAACATTTCTTCCAGCTCTATTGAGATATTATATAATTGACACATAACATTGTGTGACGATTTTGTGTGTGTGTGTGTGTAGCAAAATGTTTACCATAATAAGGTTAGTTAATACACATCCCTTACCCTATTATTACCATTTTGTTGCTGCTACTGTTGTTAGGTTGAGCACAGTAAAGCTTTACTCTCATTTTTTAGTAAAAATGAAAATGTAGAGTATCTTATTTAGAACACAATTAGTAAATTATAAAATAACTTATCTCTGAAATGGGAGAGAGAGAATAAAATCGATTCTGATCACATGCCCCTCTCCCTAGCTGTGGTCGCTCAGGCACTGACATGAAACAGGGGGACAGTGCTGGGACAGTAAAACCAGGCTCCATGTACAAATCAGAGGTCTGGGTCTCAGTCCGTGCTCTGCCACTGAGGTGCTATTGAGTGACTTTTAAAAGCCACCTAACATTTCTTTTCTTCTACTTCACTCATTATTTTCATTGAGGGGCATACCCTAGATAAACTTTCGGTTCCTCTGTTTTGTAAGACTTTTGGAATCACTCTAGATGACATCAGTGCCTGGAGTATAGTCCTGCCACACAGGGAAAGCACTATACATGTTAGCTAGTACTGAGCCATCATTTGCAAGGAGGGGTCTAATTGTTTGGTGGGCATAAATCGAAAGCCCAGAGAGTTTGGAATATCATGTAATAGTAAACAGATGTCTTATGGTCTACTTGAGAAATAACTCCATTGAAATAGTCTGGGGCAGGCATTTCAAGATTCTCTTCGCTTTGTTAACCTATTATTCTCAATTCCACCTTTTTAGAGATCTGTGCAGACCATACCATCTTCTAGTAACCCATTGTTTTATATACACACACACACATATATATGTTTTTTGTTTGTTTGTTTGTTTGTTTGGGCTATTTATCTGTTTATAGACGTTAAATTTTAGTGTGTGTGCTTCCTTTCACTTATCAAAGCCTAAATCACTCCAGATCACATCACAGGGTAGGTTTGTTCCTTTTTGGGAAGAAATCAAAGTGACTAACCTCACCTGAGTTTATTTTGTTAACTTCAGTTATAGAGGCCTTTAGTACATAATGTCTTTTTATTTATTTCTTAATCCAGAACCCCAACATTATTTATTGTAATACATTTAGGCAAACTGTAACTATTAATAGGCTTTTGATAATCCTTAAATCTTAAAAAGTGCTTTTTTTTTTTTGTCTGCCAATGTTAAAATCCCAAAACCAGTACTTAATGAATGTCCAGCATTATTTGAAGACACAAAAGAAAAATAAGACATTGTACAGACCCTTGGTATGTATGCTATTAAAACAGAATGAATGTAGGACAAAATGAAGATAAACTTATATTGGCAAATGCCAAGAATGTTAACAGTCTTATATAGTACCATGAAAATCCAGTCTGAGCTTCTAAAATTGTACTTAATTACAAATATTCTCTAAATTGTGTTACTTTAGAAAAATTTACTATACAACATGACTGAAAGAACATTAGAAATCCAGAGAATAAGAAATGACATCTTAAATTCACTTTAAATATAAACCACTTTCTCTTGGACAATTCATAATTGAAATCACGTCTATAAAGAAAGGTATGATTTTTTCTGGATATAAGAAAGTTAGACAGCATTATCTAATATACTTTTTGACCTTAATGAACTAAATATTCCCCTGTGAGATTGGTAACAGACTTGTTGAGCAGCAAAAGGAAAAAACTAGACTCATTAAAAAAAACAAAAACTGAGCTGTGTTCCTCTGAGTACAAAATACTGAATTCAGTTGTTTCCAAACCAGACTTCATTCATTTGCTCATTTACATACTTGTTCATTTATTTGTGTAATATTTTGTTATGGGAATACAAAACACTAGGATGAAATGCATCTTTTTAACTAGAATTTGCTTAAGTGTTTCAAATTTTGCTTATGGTTTTTGAAAGATTAAGATTTAACAGGACATCTGAGCACAAACCTAGGGTACTTTTTGATAATAATTTATATAAACAAATTAGTCTAATATTAAATTTTCCTTCACTTTGAACTCAAGTGCCTTGAAAATGTGACTGACATATAAGTATATAAGTTATGAACAAATATTTACGAGTTCTTAATTTGAACGTAGGTACCTTCATATACATATCCCATTTAACTTCATGATAAACCAGCATTTAATAAGTCAAGGGTCTCAAGGATAAGTGTCATTTAAATTCTGGATTTTTAATTCTAAGGCCATTGCATTATTAAATATTTATTATCGTTGTTGTTGTTAGTCCACTTACCAGCTATACATAACTCTTAGATTAAGGAAGTTAAACTACCAAGTACTAATTTGGAAGCCTTACCATTACTTTCAATAAAGCTCTGAAGTTAATGAAAAAATTATTTTGTCACCACCATGGGCAGTTACTCCTTAGATGTCCCCACTCCCTCCCACATTCTGTCACTCCCCTTCCAAGGACATGTTTAAGGAGAAGGATGGTGCAGACAATGCTAACTCCTAGTGTCTGACATGCATAATCACAGCACAGGCCAAGAGTGAGGGGTAGGGGACTCTCACTCAGTTGTTCAAACTAAAAATTTAATAAAGGAAAAAAAAAAAGGTGCTTATCTAACTCCTAAACAATACAACAGAAGAGGGATTTCTGATTTAAGATATGACCTTCTTCAGTTTGTCACCTAAAGAAATCAGGAAGTATATCACAGTACATACTATTTAAAAAAATCTCCAAGTCTTACAGAACCTTGAAAGGCAAAGGCTTGAGATGCTCAGTATTCTATCAAGACTGTATTTTCCAGTCACACATGAGCAGATTTAACCTTAATACACCAAAAAATTAGAATCAGTGATATCATAGTGATTTGTCCATATATCATAATTGGGCATACTTCATTTTAGCCTTTTTTAGTTCAAAAATGTTTACATCTTGAGTATCTCCTTTCTTTAGCATTAATTAAAATCTTGCAGTATGTGGCATTTAGTAGTTAATGCTGACACACACAAGCATTAATCTGACTAAAATTAGCCTAATTAAGATTGTTATTAAGCCTTATACAAAGCAGAAGTGTACAACACAGTATGTAGCAATTATCTTGGCTTTTAAATGACATTTAAATTGAAATGTGGATGACATACATTCAAATATCTGCCAGACCTACCTCTTTAAAGTAAAAATTTGAAAATTCAAATTTTAACTCAAAGTCCTTTATGATACAGGTACAGCCAATGTGTTGGTCCCTTTTTATATCACCACTGACTTCTAATTCTAATGGTTGGAAGTGATACACAAAGTCTTTTTTGGCTGAAATCAAAGTGCTTCTTCATATGCTTCATAAATTAAAAACTGAGTCAGGGATCCAATCACCTTCATTAAAAATAGGATTATTTCAACAAAACTACTTTTTCTCTATTACAGTTTTAAAAATGAGTAATTTTACCAAGAGATGTGACAATATATACCCATTGCAAAAAGAAGTAGCATGTAAATATCTAGCCTATCTCATTTGTTCAATTATTCATTTGTTTAATAAAAACACATTCATGTTCTTGGGTTCTATTTTTAAAGTTGACATCAGCATTGAAATTAAAATTAAAGTGAACTAGACCATTTAGTGTACTATCTGAAGCAATAATCGATGCCTTATAGATATATTTATGTATCTGATATCCATATGAATGAGTTACCTGTCCCATTCTCAGAAATTAAACACAAATTGAAGCTAAAACCTCCTAAAATCAGTTCCAGTAGTATAAAGAGAAGCAAAAGATGAATAGAGATAGCTCAGTTCAAACAGAGGAACACACCAGGAATCTGAGATACAATAAAAATAAAAAGAAACATGTAATTTTAATAGGTGAGAAATATCTTTTTCAAAAGCAGCAGACACATATGACAATAAAATTATAGCTGTCTTTATGAGAGTGTTTTATGTATGGGTACCAGTATGTTCTCACATGAGCAAGCTTCTGATTCTGGGAATTTGCCAAAATCATGGATCTAAGGGCAATTTGTCAGGGACTCAATAGAATTCTATACTTATGGTTATGTTCAATATCAGAGACTCATACATCACCCTACCCATAAAAACTCATAGTTTTCTCAGTGAGTAAATTTAGCCAATAACTGAAGAATTGTAACATATCTAATTTTGAGTATGAGATTTTGCTTCAGTATGAAATGGCAAATGCGGCCTTAGTGTTTGAATAAATTCTGACTTTCTTTTATTTCATTTTGGTCTAATTTGAAAAATTACTACATGGTAAGATAATAGAATAAACTATAAGAGTTTTAAGAATCTTATAGACTTGTCTACAAGCATACAGCCAATATTAAAACATACATTATTTATCTAAATATAATATCTCCTTTGGAACCAAGTGCTTTATCTTGTAAATACAGGTCTGCTAGAGGTTTAAAATGTGTACATCCTGATAAACTGCATTCTGCTTTAGACGAGTTATGATCTCATAGGAGTTAAGAATAAAAATTGAGCAGATTAAATTTAGGTTAGAATCTAACTTTGTTTTGAATTTCAAAAACGGGTATTTTTCACAGGCACCGGAGTGCAGTAGCAAATAAAAAGCAAATGTAGTTACCTAGATCCTTCAGGTAAAATACGCACTGCCCTAACATGTTTGGAAAAATGAGTTAAATATTCATGCTTTGCTCGAAATTCTCAGGAGAACTGTCTTTCACTGGATTTGACTAGATCGGTTCCCATAGAGCTCTATGCTAGAGTAGTACTTCTCAAAGTTTAGTATGTATAGGCATCTTCTAAGGATATGGTTTAAATACAGACCTGGTTCACTCCTCTTAGGGGGGAGCGTAAGATTCTGCATGACTAGTACCTCCCAGGTGCTATCCATCCCACAGTCAGGGACTACACTTTGAGTATCAAGAACAGAGGAAGAGGCCAAAAATGTTCTCACATTTCGTGCCCATCTGTGTTACAAGCAGTTGCGGCCCAAATTAAAATGTCACAATTTCTCGTGAGGTCAGAGCTTAAATTCAGGATTAGGCTCATGACTCAACCAGGGTTGGGCTAACCACTGTACTCATGGGCCCCACATGGGCCATGTGTTTTTGTACTGCCTGCAAGCTAAGAATTGTTTTAAGAGATAAACATTTGCAATTGGTTTGATGATAAGAAAAAATCATTTTGGACACCAATTAAACAGAATTGCATCACTCCCCAAAAGAATTGTTGTTTTGAATTTTATTTTTAAAATTGTAAAAATGTGGTCTAGCCCTTGTTGCGTAAGTACTCATATATCTTCAAAATTTTGCCTTTGTCTCACAAAAACTAAAATATTTATCATTGTCCATTTATAGAAAAATAATTGCTGATCTCTTGTCTAAATTATTGCCTCTAATTCTATAAACTTTCCTGGATAAAATTTAAGCCTTTTTACATAGTTCAAGTGATAACCAAAAAAAGGTGGTGGTGGAAACAATGTTTGCTTGTTGGTTTGTTGGTTTGTTTTCTAAATTATTCTAAATTACTTAGAATGAGGAGTATCATAGAAGATTCTCACAATTTAAAATCTAAACTAAAAAAGCAAAGAAAGTCCCTACCCACCTCAACACTATTTTGAAAGTTCATGTGATGTGATAATCCTGGACAATATAATTTATGCAATTTGATCAGCTTAATTTTTGTGTAAAACCTACGCATACCTGCATTGGTTTGCTAAAATTGTCATAGCAAGGTAGCACAGACTAGGTGGTTGAAACCACAGAAATTTATTTCTCACAGTTCTACAGGGTAGAAGGCTCAGAACAGGTGTAGGCAGCTTTGGTTTTTCCCAAGGCCTCTCTTCTTTGACTTGAAGATGGCCACCTTCTCACTGTGTTTTTCACAGGGCCGTTCCTCTCTCAGGGGTGGCAAACCTATGGCACGCGTGCCCAAAGTGGCATGCGGAGCAACTATTTCAGCACGCGGAGCTGTAAATGCCATTTTAAAAATTATTGTTTATGCTCTTATAGACATAAAAATAATCGATACCTCTATCTTACTCGATGGGTTGGCACGCGAGTCGAGCGAGTATACTCTTATTTCATAAACTTTGGCACTCAATCGCCAAAAGGTTCGCCACCCCTGCATCTATGTGCACACAGACCTTGTGTCTTTTCTTCTTTTAAGAACATCAGCCATCTCGAATTAGGGTCTCACCCTTCTGACCTCATTTAACCTTAATTACCTTTCTAAGGTCTCATCTCCAACATAACATTGTGAGTCAAGACATCAACTTGTAAGAGTTTAGGAAACACAATTCAGTCCACAAAAACACGTATGTGTAGGCTGTCTGGAAAGTATCCAGCCATGTAACCATCCTCATTATATTGACAATGGCCCTCATATATGCATATGTATGAAGTCGTTTGTAAAATTAGTTACATATTATGATGGATTGAGAGCTTTTTCTTTTTTCTTTTCTCTGTGATACATAAAAATATGTTTCTTTTTACAGTTGAATGCATCTTAGATTGAGGGAAACATGCTACGTTAGAAAACAAAAATGGTTGAAAGTCTTTTAACAATTAGTAACAGGCTCCAGCCCCACTTTCTCCACAAGCCAGTCATAGTTCCCAGAGTCAAATCATTTTTAAATATCTAAGTGTTGCTTGTCTAAGTTAATAAATAATATGATTGATAGGATATTTTATTTAAATCAGTAATTATTTACACACATGTAACTCATTGCAATAAAACTTTGTTTTCTGTACTTAGAAAAAAACAAACAAACATGCTTTTGCTCAATTATTTAATTAAAAATTGTTTTTCTTCCATTTCCAGTGCTCTCCCAGTTTTACCATACTGTCACTAGCTTGTCCCCAAGGCTAAAATACGTAGGGTTGTGTACAAAAGGTGCCCCTTCGTTTGGAGGTATTGCAGATTTCCGTGTCCTGTTCTCCATCTCAGCTATGACCCTCTTCATCGGCTGCATAACATTCTCCTCTGTGACATATTAATATCTAGCTTACCTCTCTTCTTCTTTCTTGGTTTACTACCTCTATTATTATCACTTACCTTTTAGCAACTTCCTAAGAAAGAATATACAGGAAGTATACTTTTCAAGAACTTAGATACCTGAAAATCTTTCTTTTATCCTTGCCCTTGATTAATTGGTATATATCAAATTCTAGATTGAGAATCATTTTCCTTCAGAATTTTAAAGCTGTCTTATAATGTCATCCAGGGAGTTGAACAACTATTGAGAAGCTCAGTGACCTTCTGTTTTTTTATTTTTTTTTTATTGTTAAATATATTGGGGTGACATTGATTGATAACAATTATATTTTTTCCAGGTGTACAAATCTATATTACATTGTTTATATGTTGCATTATGTGCCAGTGACCTTCTGATGCCCATTCCTATGTTTGTGACCTATTTGGTCAATGTTCTCTCTATGTCTATAATATGATACTCTAAAATGTCATGCTATTGTGCTTTGGTGAATATCTTTACAACCACAATAATAGTAAGCTACTAATTGCTACCAGAAATTATAGCAGAGAAGAGGAAATAGCAGCAATTAGAATGAAGTGGAAAACACACACACACACACACACACACAAGATCATGCAGGCCATGTGAAGAATTTTGGATTTCATTCTGACTGTCTGGAAACTGACAGAAGGAATTTAAGCAGAAGAATAACATTGACTTGCACTTATGTAAGATCACCCTGACTATTAGGTGTTTAATAGGTTACAAGTAGACAAGAGGGGAAAGAGGAAGACTAGATAATATGCTGTTTAAAATTATGATTAAAAATATAATTCAAATGAGAATGATGGCAGTGGCTACAGAGAGAAGCAGGTTAATTTATAACACATTTTGGAACTAAAATCTGGAGAATTTAATAGTATTTTGAAGGTAGGAGAAAAGAAAGGGGACCTCTGATTTCTGCCTTGAGTACGTGACAGTACTGGAAGAAATGGGGAAGAGTAAAGAAGAATTAGGGGAAAGATCAAAAGTTCTATCATGTGTGTCCTCCTCTTTGAAACCTTCCCTAGAACATTACCTATCTTTCTACTTTTCTTTCAGTGTTTTTACTTTTTTTTTCTTTTGCCCCCAAATGAAAATATGTTTGAAGGCATTGCTTAGACATTCTTATTTCATACTATCATTTTTTAAATTCACTAGTTCTAAATTCCAACTCTGTGCAGATGATTTATTGATCTTTCTCTCTTGACCAAACCAATCTTCTGCCTACGATTAACATTTTCAATTATTTTCTGAGCACTTGTCTTCAGATTACCCCCTTTGAACCTCTAATTCAACTTAAAATCGAATTCATTCTCTACATGTCCACTGTGGGTCTGATGTATATTGTCACTACCATCTTCCCAATCACCTGGACTCACTCAACATTGACATTTGCTTCCTTTCATTCGTTACTTTAGATGCTATGGTTTTTTCAGTGGAATTCACTGCATTATATGTTTCTACCCTGCATATTTTTTGTAAGTGGATGCCCTGATTGGAATTCAGGCACCCATTATATTTTACCTGGATTATTTTTTAACTTCCTATCTTCTAACCTCAATATTCTCTCATTCTGTCAACCAGAATGCGGTCTTTAGAGTAATAATTTTAAATGATAATTCTAAATATTTCATTTGTGTCTCATATCTTCATTATCTTCATAGTATTTTCAAAATTCCTTAAAAATATACTAAATGCCTCTTGTGATCTGACCCCGATCTATCTTCTCCCTTGATTCCTAATAACTTGAGTTTATCACCATTCTGAAAATTTGGCTGACACTCTGACTACTCTGTGCTTTTGCTCCTATGGTTTGTGTTGCCTTCACCTCTTAATATTGAAATGTTTTTCCTTTAAAGCATAAAATGATTTCTCTCACTTCTCCAACTAGAAATAAGTTCTGATATTCCCCAATAGAGTATGAGCCTGCAGTAACTGAGAACAAATGTTTTTCACCTTATATCTCCCACTTGCACTTAGGATACTGCCTTGTATAGAACAGGAATCGAGTCAATATTAAATTGAGTTGACATATTAACTCTTTTTCTAAAGGTTCTATAATGTGACAGGTAATCTAGACAAGTGCAATTATGGGATGAATTTGATCTTAAGGGTAGATAATACTAAACTTTATGGTTTGTTTGTTTTTTTAATATGAGCTGTTTACATAACCAAAATCTCTACTTTACTATGAACAAGACTTTATGGATCTTAATTCAAAATAATAATAGATAAATAATCCCTCAAATTTTCTGTTATTCAGATTCCCCCCTTTTTTATACTTTTCTTAGGGACTTGGTAAAGAGCAGACTTTATGAGTACATTTAAATGCTGAGATATAATAAAAAATATATACCTACCAGTTTCTCTATCAAACAAAACAAACACTAAGCTATTTAAACATTAGATTGATTTTTCTGAGTTGAAAGCATTGCCTTATCTGAAATTTTATGCAAGTTAGCAAAATGTGACTATCTCTAAATTTCAAGTAAATTCCATCAAGTTAAAGTTTGCCTCTGCTTTAACGATGGGATTAAGTCCAGTAATATGAATGATAAATTGAGAAATGGAATGGTTACAGTAGATATAAACTGTAACAAAACCATAACAAAATTCTTATTCATTTCTAACCAAGATTTCCTAGATAATTCCTTAAAAGTAAAAGAACTAGACCAGTATCTGAATAATGACTTCTATTTATACTCTTCACCTAGCTAATTCACCTTTAATTTTTTTTTTCCTAAACAAAAGTTTCTAGTCTTTAATTCTTGAATAGCTGCTTTACTTTTTTTTTGCAAAGATTAGAGAAATGTCAGACAACTGAAGATTGATAATGCTTGTGGGTTATTTCAAAACCATTTTTAAAATAGTGATTAAAACCTTATAAAGAGATTATTTTATTTTAAATTTCCCCAATATCATTTTTGATTCGCATATATCTAATAAAAAAAAAAGTTATCAAGAACGACATATCTGAGGATAAAAGGTCAAAAGTATTGCTTTATCTTTAATACCAATTGCTGTTAATTGCTACCAGGAACTGTTATAATAATACCAGTATCTTAGTTTATTTAAATCTCATAGCCACCCTACAAGGTAAACATCATTAACCCTGTATTAGAGTTGAGGAAATTGATGATGAGGATAAACAACTTACCAGAGACTGAATAATCAGTAAATCTGGAAACAGGGAGTCAATGCAGCCACAGCCCTACCAGAGCCTAACTAAGCAAAGGGTAGTCACACAGCAAAGTTAGATGGCAGCTGGATATCCCGTGGAATCAGTGTATAAGAAATTCTATAGCCAATAACACGACTTTGGGGCTCTTTCTTTACTTTTTTTTTATTTTTTGCATTTTTTCCCTTCAGTTCCTGGACATTTTTCTGCTGCATTTTCTGTGACAACAGCTGTCTTCTTTGAAATACATAGAAAACACTTCCCTCCAGTGGAGCAGCCTCTGCCATGCAACGTCCTTACAGTTTCCTCCATGCCCTGTTTCTACATAGTTCTTCAGTACATGTTACTTGTAGTGGTGGAATCACTGGTCAACCCAGCTTATGAGTGATAATTGTAACAATTCATGTTAGAACATACTGAGTTTCTACACAGTACACATCACTTCAAACAGTTATTAATATTAATAGCTATCTATTCACTCTCTGGGAATTTCACATGTTTCAGAATAAACCTATTACTTATCACCATCATTTTTTAAGAGTGTTTAATTTTTCTTCATTCCTCTATCACATATAGAATTATTATTAATTCTACCTGAATAGAGACAGAATGAAAGATTTA
>PVKE010037529.1:0-15858 GCA_004027555.1 Craseonycteris thonglongyai
TATAGGTACGTGGTCCTGTGGTGAATTCACTTTATGGCTTGTAACGTAACTTCTGTATAAAAGTTGTGTTTAAGAAACTTTCAATTTTAACAAGCACTTACATTATTTCCATGTCTTGAGTATTGTAAGTAATGCTACAATGAACGTGGAAATACAGATATCCTTTTGAGATAGTAATTTTATTTCCTTTGGATATATACCCAGGCGTAAAATTGCTAGATCATATGACAGTTCTGTTTTTAGTGTTTTGGGAAATTTCATGTTTTTTTTCATAGTGGTTGTACCCATTTACATTCCTACTAGTGGTGCATGAAAGTTCCATTTTCTCTACATCCTCCTCAACACTTGCTATTTCTTGCCTTTTTTATAATAGTCATATCACACATGTGAAATGATATCTCACTGTGGTTTTGACTTGCATTTCCCTGATAATTAGTGATGCGGAACACCTTTTTATGTACCTACTGGCCATGTGTATGTCCTGTTTGAAAGAAAATATCTATACAGGTCCTCTGCAGGTTTGAAATTGAAAAGCTATAAAAAATAAGTTAAATTAACTAGTAAGGATTAATATTTTAGGATGAAATATAGATTTTCCCCTTTCTTCACTATTTGAGCATAATCACGGTTAATGGCTATGTAAAATGAGTAGAGTCCCTGTCCTTCCGAGCTGGATGGGAAAGAAAAGGTTAAAAATTAAGTATACCAAACAGCATCCTAGTGGCTATCATGGTGGTGTGTGCAAGTTCCTGGAGTACCTACAAAGAGAAAGTCTTATCCTGTCCGAAGAGGAGCCAGGAAGGTTTGCCAGAGGGCTGATGTTGCAGTTGAGTCCTGAAGGATGAGTGTGTGGGTTTTAACTGTGGTGAGAGTGCACATCACAGCAGGGGAACACACATACAGAGGTTCAGAAAGAGCTGTCACTCTCTAGAAAATGAGTGTAAGCCCCATGTGCTGTGTCTGATGTGCTGGGGGAGCTTGAGGTAGCATATGGAAATTTCAACAAAGGGATAGCCAGCATCAGAAAGTTGTTTTAGAGACCAGTGTAATGTGGGGCAGGAGAAGGTAAGGGTTGGCAGGTAAAGGAGAAGAAAGTTTTACTCATTCTTAACACAGGAGCTCATTTTTTATGTTAGGTCCACTCCCCCATGTCTCTGCTTCTTGCTTCCCATGGACTTTGAGCGTCTCTAGGGGAAGGCCCAGGTATGCCTGTCCCAGAGGTGCTAGCACACATGGATAAGAACTGTGGGCACACAGGTGTTTACTTCCATGAGAAATCCAGCAGCCTCCAAGGAACATTCTATAGTAAGAGGAGAGAAAAGTGAGGCGCAACAAAGGAAAGGTGCAAGGACACAGGACAAGGTGCATGATTTCAATTACAGGCTTGAAATCCAGGCAGCTTCTTTTGCTGGTTCCACCCCTGGCTTCTAAAGCTTCCCTTTGTCCTGGAATGAGGGAAATGGGGCTAGGATAAAGTCTAACTTCACAGGATTTGGGCCTGATATTTCTGGTTGGCCCTTGAAATCCGTTCTTAATTCTCACCCCCAAATCTGCCTTGCCAGAATGATTCCCACTGGTTTTAGGGTGTAGTGAATAAGGAATGTAGCAGGATGGGGGACAGAGAAGAAGATAAGTACAAAGTGAAAGTTAGGTGCATATTTCCCTGATATAAGTGTCCCTCCCAAAACATTGCTGGCCCCGGCCCTGACACAAGCCTGTGAATGTGTCCTTATTTACCAGCCCTCTAAAGTCATCCCAGCTTGCTGGCATTGCTTATTTGTTGCTGGGATAATAAGAGGGCTAGAACCCCCATATTCAGATAGTAAGAGGTCAGGAAACATTAGCTATCCCCATCCTTGGCCTCTTCACTAGTATCTTAACTTTCATTGTTATCTATACCATTGAGACCCACAAGGCTAAGAGCTGGTTTCAGAGCAAACAACACTGTGAGGTGATAGATAAGGACACCATGGATGGCTCTGGGGTACAGAGCCCAGGACTCCCCTCATTTCATTTTGAGAAAAAAACCTGGCTGTCTCACAGCGTTCAAGCCACCCACCTGAGCACTTTGAGGGTCTACAGTTCCTATCATTTCAGGGCCTGGCAGAGCAGCCATGCCAGGTATGGCAGGCAGAAAGGCTGGGAGCAGGAGAGAAGAGACTATATCTCTATTTCAGGAAAATAAATGTTCTTCCATAGAAGGAAACATGAATCCAGCAAAGTACAAAATACATATTAATACAAGTGTTCAACCTTGTAGTTGCAGCTGCTCATCTGCCTAAACTGTAGGTCTCTGATCTCTTCTTTGTATCAGTAGCAATAGTCCAATATTAAATGCATAATTCGTTCCCCAGTTGCATTAATTCAACACTAGTTGAATTAATGAATGAAAACCTCTTTCTTCAAATTTTCTTCTAATCGTGTAGTATCTTATAAAACAAAAGAATGGCATATGCTTAATTCCACTAAAATGCCTTATAAAACAATTCTAGGACATTTTATTACTATTACCATAGAACAGAAAAGCAATCCGAGAAGCTGGTAATTCCCTAGGGGAAGACACACATTTGCATCTACCGCTCAAGGTCCCAGGAAGCTGTGGGAAGCTCTCACTTCCTCTGTGGACTGAATGCCCTTATCTGTCTGGTCCCAGAGCCGTCCAGATGCTTATTAAAGCAGAGGTAATGGAAAGCTGATAATTTCAACCACATCGGAAGTGGAATCTCATTTGATTTTGCAACTCAGTTTGGATTATTTTTTTAATACCCCTGCTACATTTTGCCCTTTGCAGCTAGTCATTTACACTGCTGTTTAAATTATATAAATTAAGAATTATTTGGCTGCCTTCCTTTCTGAGAACCCTGTGTCAGGGCATCATTTAAAAGCATGTGTTAGGACTGGTGCCATGAAATGCAAACATGCCTGATGGGTTGGTTCAGGCTTTTTCTTGTTGTGGCTTACAAAGTTAATTATCATAAAGAATGCTGTGCAAGGAGGAAATGCCAGGTGGACTGTCTCACATGCACCAGGAAAGTGCATTTCCAAAGGGGGCAGGTGGGAATGTAGACACTGAGGCAAGGGAAAATTTGAGTATTGGTTTACTGGATATATTGAATAATAACAAAGACAAATGTGCTGTATGAACAGTAATGTTGTCTCTTTTACACCATCAGCCAGGAGCAGTTTTCTTGTAGCATTTATTTTCTGAACAGCAATATGCAAATACTCAATAGGCTAGAAAATTGAAGAAATACCCTCCAAGTCCAAAAATATGAAAAATACCACAAGTGATGTCAGAATTCCTATGTAATTAGTGAAATGCCACATTTCCTTGGGCAGCCTAGCTTTAGGAATGCCAGAAAAGAATCGCTTATTTCTTGTAGTTTTAAGTTAATTTTGCAAGATATTTCCAGCTGAAAAATAAAAGAAAATTCTGCTTTGTGTGTAGTCTCTAAACATCTACAAAATAGCCAATGGATGTGTTCAAATAACTCATATAAGGGACATGCATACTTAACGT
The DNA here is from genome assembly GCA_004027555.1 of Craseonycteris thonglongyai. Classification (NCBI taxonomy): domain Eukaryota; kingdom Metazoa; phylum Chordata; class Mammalia; order Chiroptera; family Craseonycteridae; genus Craseonycteris; species Craseonycteris thonglongyai. Next base: position 3,521 of record PVKE010037529.1, read on the forward strand.
GCAGTTCTAATGTAAAGCATTTTCTATATTACCAAAATAAATGTCCGCTTCCCCACACCCAAAACCATACCACTCCATAGAATTCAGTTGAAGTTGGCAGTAATCTATTTACCACAATGCTATCTTCAATGTTATGTTGAGTGTAATTTTTGAGATGCAATATTTCATTTTTAAAATCTAAGGCAGAATTCTGGAATAATTAGAGTTAAAGCAAGTATGAAAATGAAAGTAGGATCTGGACGCTTTTTCTTTTAACCCTCGTATCAATTAGTGTTCCTAAATAAGTGTGCACCTTTCCACAGGGAGCCACTATTGCCACATGACAGTGACGACCAGACCCTCTGTTGCTCTGCCTTGGACTCCCTCTCTTTGTAACAAATAAACTCTGTTACTTTAGGCCATGGAGATTTTATGTGGTTTGCTATCAGAGGGTAATTTATACCTTGACTGACATTGCCACAGCATAATGTAAATTGAAGTACTGCAAAAGCTTGAAAGAAGATGCTATTAGATTGATATTGTCTTATTGACCTAGCTTCACTGTGCTGAAGAAACAGTGTCTGTGCTCATTGTAAGTGATCAGTGTAAACATATGTCCTTTCCCACCTTTGAACTACTTAATCATTCTCATGCCCACTTACTGACTTTTGCTGTCTGTTCTCTACCTCTGTTCTTGGCATTCTCCCATGCTTATCAAACAATTAACCAGGAAATTCATTTCTCCGAGTCACTCAATTCTTTCCAAATATCTATTCCTCACAGTGTGGTCTCTGTTTTGACTGTCAGGATTATCACCATCACACTTCCTCTCCAAATAGTTAGAAGAGACGTCATGGGCACATGACACTGCTGCATGGGGCTGTCAGAAAGGCAAGTCCAGACTTCCTCTGAGAGTCAAGTGAGCAAGCCCACTCAACTACAGTGCTGCAAGCACCCAAGGATAATGGTAAGGTTTTAGAAGGTGAAGACATTGTCTGGAAGATATTGTCAGGACAGTTCAGGTCTGACAGTTCTTGCTTTTCAAATACTTCAGTGAATAGTCTCAGGTTTGCAAACTAATCAAAACCTTCCTGAATATTAAAATGCATTCAGTGTAACAGTATGGAATTGTTGGCCCTCACAGGTGCTTAATAAATATTGACTGAATGGAATAGTTTATATGTCCCTGGGGAGAAATAAACTATACCTGAAAAACAAGACACTGTCTGTGGTGTCTTTAAAATAGCCATCTGTGACGTGGAGCATACAACAGGTATTCAGTAAATACTCATTGATTTGAATCAAGACTCTACCTACCATGTTTGCATGTCATGCCTATAGTAAATACCATATCCCACAGATTTTACCCTCATTGTAAGTTCATCAAAACAGGGAATCCTCTGCAGAAAGTAGTTATTATGTATCTATTTCCTCCCCACTCTCAATCTTAAATTGTTCAATGTTTTGTACCTTGAATACATTTTTATTTGGTGGCAAGATAATATCAGATGATTCATGATAACACTCATTCATGGTCAAGGGACTAGGAAAAAAGTTCTCCATTACACTTTAAAGAATACATAAAACTTAGTGGTTTTACTTATTGTTAATCATTTATATCTAATAGAAATATCTAATGAAAAAAACTAGTAAAAACAGGTAAGCAATATCCATAAATATGAGGTAAGCAATGACATATTGACTGTCATCTTTCTAAGAACTAGGATTGACATATAATCTTTCAGAAGAATTTTCCACAGTTTTAAAAGAAAGTGTGATAAAGTTTCAGTAACTCTTGGGTTTAACTGTTATACTATTAAAAAGAAAAATAATAGACCGCTACATGGTGAGGAGAGGAAGGAGAGGAGAGCCAGTCCTGTAAAAACATAATACTGTTTCATTTTTATGAGAGATATTTAGCCAAGGGAAAAGCAGTAGAAAAATGACTGCCTATTTCCTGCCTGGAAAATGAACATTCAAAAGGAGGGTTTCTCAACCACGAAGAGATTCTGGCTCTGCAAATCCCACTCAAATTGAGGGAAGACATTCCTGAGGCTAAGATAAATTGCCCAGTGCCTCTTGTTGTTGTTGTTGTTGTTTTGTGTGTGTGTGTGCCTATGTATGTAAATATAAGCACCTTCTGGAATCTACTTACTTACCTATAGGCTACTCTTCCAGTAGAACATGCGGGGGAAGTGGGTCATTGATACCTGAGAAACATTAGGGAGAATGCCATTTAATACACCCACATGTGCAGAAGAGAACAGTGAAACCCAGAAAACTTCTAAGAACTGGCCAATGCTACAACGCTAATTAGATGATGTGGGACCAGTGCCTGTGTTCTTTACTTCCTGCTTCTAACCCAAGAAACCTTCTTTCCTTGGGGGTACTCACACCAGTTGATCAAAGGCACTGTGTGTGATATTTCAGCATTACTCTCTTTGAGAGAACTGAGAAGTCTCTGACCTATACTTTACCATCCTCTCAAGACTTCATTATATCAGATGACAACCATAACATTAAAATGCAAGGCTTGGTGAAACCTGGGTTAAAACCACTGGTGGCTATTCCGCTTTGAATGGGCAACCAGGCACAAAGCATACAAGGGTTTTTAATTCCTGTTTAAACGCTGTTTCATTTTATGTGGCACATTCTTGGCTTTGAAAGAAAGCACAGAGAGCCCATGCACCAAGGTTGGAGTCTGTCTGTGTCACATTACACGGCACACTTCACTAAGGAAGCAAGTTCCAACAGCAGTGCTCTCAGATGAGAGCCCACAGAGCAGTTTCTCATTTATTGTTAGAGCAAGAGCTCTCGTTCTCAATTCCATCTGACTTTTCCCCAGAGATGAGGTGCTAGCATGGTCAAAAGATGTGGTGTCCCAAGCCTGCGGACCCCAGGAGAATCCAGAGGTACCTGTATGGAATTCCATTTCTCCCTGGACTGCTCTGCACTGCAATTGACAAAAGATATGTCCTTCTCGGTATAATATGACATTAAAGGGCCACTGGACCTCCTCAGCAGGCCAGAAAAGTGTTCACACAGTTGGGTGGAGCACAAAGAAATTCTATTTCATTACATATAACAGCACTTTGAGGCAAGTTGAGCTGCTTGCCTGCTACCTGGGATCACTGGTGGTGATTCTGATCCTCCCCTTAGCAGCTTCATTGTGTCTTTCTGCCTGTTTAGCATCTGCCCAGGGTATGCCTCTTACTCGTTTCTTGTCTCTACTCAATGCTCTTGTGCTCTGTAATCTCTCTTCTGCTAGTCTGACTAACGATTCCCCATGCTTTATCCCTCCTAATAAATGGGTATTCTATGTCTCTCCATATGCATAGCATGTTTAGGTATTGAAAAGTAATAAGCCTTGATCTACAAATAATAGTGTGTGTCTGTGTGTGTGTGCACGTGTGCATGCATGTCTGTCTGTGTGTCTAGTGACTGATATCAAAGTAACAGCTGAATGTTTTATTTTTTATTTTTTATTTTTTTTTATCTTTTCACATTTATAGAGAGAAATTATCTTTTTGTCTTCAGTGCATAGTTATTTCTATTTTACTTTTTGACAGATAGAGAGAGAGACAGAGACAGAGACAGTCAGAGAACCAAACTGTGGGAACTCCGCAGTTCAGCATGTGGGTCCTGCCTGGGCCGGAGCCGGGATTCGATCCTCGGTCCTCATGGCCTCAAAGTGAGCGCTCAACCCGCTGAGCCGTCCCGGCTTTCCCCTGAATGTTTTAGATATTACTTCTTGTTAAGACTGTAGTCAGAAATCAGTATACTTGGCTCCTATATCCCAGAAGTGAAGTTATGTTCCCAACACTCTGTTTCTGCTTCATTTTCATGCCCTGACTTTGGCAGCCTCCTCTCAGATAGGGCAGAAAGAATGTGTGTGGGCTCATAGGATGGTGGGATGGCTGCCCCTCTCCTTATCTCAGTTTTAGAGGGTAGAACCAAGCTGTGAACATAGAGAGAAAGCTTGGGAGGAAAGAGCCCCATTCTCTACTTCACTCCTTGAAGCTAACAATGACAAATTGGAGTGACAAATATTTTAATCCTAGAGATGGCTCTTTGAAGCATTCAAATCCCAGAGTAGAATGCAGGCAGACAAGGAACCAACAGGTCTTGAGTTCAGCAGGCCCTGTATTAGGAACTTGGGATAAGCTACTGTGCTCAATGTTTTGAGTATACCTGAGTGTCAAATTTTACTATTCTTAACTCATAGATGAGAGGACAGTGCTGGGTGAGGTCATGGATGGCCCAAAGTCACCTCTGTGTCAGGTAACAGACCTGGATCTGTGTGAGTATCTGCAGGAGACCAGAGCCCAAGTCCTTCTTACCACAGCTTGCTCAGGCCTCCCCAAACTACTCAGAATGCAACTCGTACATCTGGAGCAACATTGGGGTGTCAGGACAAACATAAAGGGTCATAAAAGCTGATGATGGTAAACTTCTAAAGGAGATAGATTTTACCTCCAAAATTTTTTTTCAGTATCTTAGACTTTCCCAATCAAATTCTTGATAATATTTTCAAAAACCACTTACATGTGCTCTAAATGATTTGCTATAAGTAATTTTCCAAAATATTTTCAGGGGAAGCTTGGATGGCTTAGTGGGTTAGGCGCTCACTTTGCAGCCCCGGGGACCGAGGATCGAATCCCGGCCCCGGCCCGTGCCAACCCATATGCTGAACTGGGGAGTGCCCCCAGTTCAGTTCTTACCGGGGTGAGACCCCGGCCCAGTTCCTGCCCTGTGCAGCCCCACCCACCTGTGGAATGAAACTATGTGAAAAAAACCGATGATGTGCAACTATGGAGACTGTTCTGGGCCCTCCTCCTTCTCTCTGTCTCTGACTCTGTATCTCTCTCTCTCTCTCTGTCAAAAACAATAAATAAATCTTAAAAAAAAGAAGAAGAAGCTGCATTTAAAAAAAATATATTTTCAGAGATAAATGGAACATTTAGGTGATATTGCAAAGGAAATCTAAATCAGTGTTCCCTGACTCCCCTGAGAGAAAAAAAATAGAAGAAAGCCTAAGTTCATTTAATGAGTAAAATAAACTTTCTTCCTTTCCTTTTTCTTTTTTCTTTTTTCTTTTTTCTCTTTTCTTCTCTCCTCTCCTCTCCTCTCCTCTCCTCTCCTCTCCTCTTTTCTTTCTTTTTCTTTCTCCTCCTATAAACTGACATCACCATCAGGAATTCATTGCCCTGTTTTGACTAGATATTTTCTAATTCCCTCTTCAGAAGAATTAGTCGCTAAAATGCTTAACAATCAATTTCCTTCAGGTTACTGGAGAAATTAAGAACATTAGTGTTCGTAATGACAAAATACTATCGTGCTTCCATGAGTTCATTCATGGGGTACCCCCCTCCCAGAATAGCTGCTCAGCCATGTGAAAATGACTCTTGTTCATCCAGGGTTGGAAAAGCAATATTACGTGAGGGGCCACAAAATACCCCTCCACAACCTGATGCAAGTTACGTAGTAGTTCTTCGACACAGTTACCTTCCACCACACTGTTGGATCTCAAGTAGAGACATCTGTCCTCCAGTCCTGACTCCATGGCTCTACCCTGTCAGTGTCCACAGCGTGGCATCAGCAAAGGCGATGGCTTTCTCCAGCTGTGTCCCAGTCTCTTGGCTGCCAAAGTCCACAAACGCTAGATGTTCCAGGTGCTCTGTCTCCTCAGTGACGATCCAGCCACTTCCCTAAGGATCTTCCTCCAAGTTGAAGCCCCAGTGCTGGCCCACCTGGGCCGAAGGCTCATGCACACATTTCTCCTCCAGAAAATACTTTCTTTTATTGATTTTTAAATTTATAGCAAGAACTAGCATATTAGAAAATTGGGCATAATTTATGTGAAGTGGTGAGTAAGCAACCTAACATTATGTATATTTGAAGTACATTATTATAAAACTTGCTTAAAGTAAACTTAATTATTAAAAATTTAATTAGAAAAAGAAATAGATCTTTTCTTTCCAATCTCCACTGTGCAACAATGCTCATTGGGTATTCCTGAGTAAAAGAACTTGTCATACCCAGTGGCCAACTCTGGTGCACAGTTTTGCCCTTTCAGATTTCATTTTACTTTGAATACTTTTATTCTAAGAAACTTCATCTGTCTCATTCAGCTTTCTTATTTTAATAGCATAAAGACTGTTAATTGTAATGAAATGGAAGTATATATTTTCGAAATAAATTTCCTGGATCAAGTTTCTGTAAGAGAAATTATTTGCAAAGTTGTATTTTTTGTCTTCAATTTCTTATTCAGGAACAAGAAAATAGAGTGATTACTTTCTAATTTAATAAGAAAAGAAAAGAATAATAAAAAGACATTAGAAATCTGAAGAAGAAAAAAAATTAAGAAAAATGGAATTTATTCAGTCAACCTCTCAACAAAGATTAAATGTTAAACATTTTAAAGTTTCTGGGTATATAGAAAAAATAAATCATAATTTCTATCATTATCCCTAACTAAATATGACTGCATAATCTAACTGAGGAAATAAGTGAGTAAACATGCAATTAATTATAAGAGAATATTGTAATTGCACTGATGGAATGATTGATGTGGTTCCAGCTCTGTGGGAGACAGCCACATAAGTAGAGCTCAGAAACAGAAAAAATGGGTAAGGCATTGGGAAATCCCTGAAAAATGGCCCCTCAGCAACTCAGAGGGATTAGCAGTGTCTCTCTGGAGAGGTCATGCCTAACTCAGTTTGTAAGTGTGAGGTACAATTAGCCAGGGTAAAAAGGTAAAGAATGAACTAATTAGGTAGAGGAAAACAGAATAAACAAGGCATTAAAGTGAAACGGGGAGTGGCATGTGGGGATACTTCAAGCAGTTAGGTATACTTGTTAGGAACAAGTAAGAGGAAGTCCCAGGGCAGTAGAACTGAAGAGCCTCATATGATAGCCTCAGGAGAAATTATGGAAAGGTACTAGATCAGTGTGGATCAGTGAGACAAACAGACCAAGGGCCTACAACCTGGAGGTAGGGAGTTCAGTTTTGTAGCTTTCATTGTAGTCCCATGAAGAGTTGACAAAAATTTAATTAGGCAGTGAATAGAGATGAAAGTGAAGAGACAAATTGAATAGTATATAAAAAATGTAGAATTTTCATAAGATGATTCGTTAGATATAAAAACTGAAGTATTAAAGTAGCTCTGTGGACTTCTGGTTTCTATAAGATTGATAGACCTCTGTTTCCTGTACCCCTCTGCTACCCCTAACTAAATACGAATACATACTTCTAGATGGTGCACAAGTCAACCCTAGGAGGATTCTGAAAGGAGGTTAGAGGAAAGTGGGGGGACAAGGAACCCAAGGCTAAAGGAGTAGCAATATGATCAGCCTCATTGCCCACCAAATAGAGAAAGGCCACCAAGCATGGCACTTCACAACCCCCCACCCAACAACAGTGAGTGCCCAGGTGGTCTCACCTTCTGGATGGAACAAGGTTTCTCCAACAACCACAGGCAAGACACTGCCAGGTGCCCCTTGGAACACTATAACAAACCAGTGGCCAGGTGCATTCCTTTCCACTGGGCATGAGATGCCTTCTTTTTTGCCTGGGTAGACACACCTGGACAGAGGTAGAACCAGAGAACAGATCAGCCACCGCAGGAGCTGGTTAGAAACACCTCGCAAAGGGTCTGAGACTCTCCTGCTTGTCCAGACATACCTGGGCCGCCAGGGTACAGGCACAGGGATTCCACCACACCCTTGTCCTACTGAGAGACCCTTAGCAGGTGCCTTTGAGAAACCTCTTATGCTCTACAGGCCACACCAGTGGGATCAGTGGGAGTTTCAGGTAACTAGATAAAACAAGCAAACAGAAACAACATTGCAAAGACTCTGAACATTAAGCTGCTATTGGAATCACAGTCCACAAAAATAACGTAGGGCTCATGTGTTAAACCTAAACAGGGTAAATATCTGTTAAAATATAAGATCTAAATGAGAGAAAGTTGGGATGGCTCAGTGGATTAAGTGCTCACTTTACAGCCCCGGGGGAGGATCAAGTCCTGGCCCCAGCCCATGTGGACCCATATGCTGAACTGAGATGTGCTTCCCATGTGAGTGGCCCCCAGTTCAGTTCTTGCCCCCATCCTGGGTTTAGCCCCTGGCTCGAGGGGGCATGCTTCCCCTGTGGGAGGCCCCCAAACCAGTTCCTGTTCTGAGCAGCCCCCACACACCTGTATGGAACAAAACCATGTCTAAAACTGATGATGTACAACTATGGAGACTGTTCTGGGCCCTCCCCCTTCTCTCTGTCTCTGTCTGTCTGTCTGTCTGTCTGTCTCTGTCAAAAACCATAAAATAAATCTTAAATAATAATAATAAATTGGAAAATACAATAAAATAAATCTAAAATTTGTTAAATGGATTCAGTAACACAATGGAAATGATCATATGTAGTTAGTAAACTTGACAAAAAGAAAAAGTAGAATTTACCCAATCTGGAAAAAATAGACTAAAAATTTAATAATAACTATGCTTAGAGATCTGGGTGGCAATAACAAAAATCTGATAATTGTGTCAGACTTCTAGAAAGAGAAGACAAACACTGAAGATGAAAGTTTATTTGAAGAAATAATAGCTAGAACTTCCCATATTGATGAAAGACAAAAATCTACATATTCAACAAGCTGAACAATTACCAAACAGCAAAAGCCAAAATAAATAAATAAACACAAAACAAATCATAATTAACTTCTGGAAACTGAAAACAAAAAATAAATCTTAGAAACAGAGCTAGAGAAAAATGAAACAATTTATTAAAGACCATTAATTACAATGATAGCAAATTTTGCATCTGAAACTGTAAAGGTCAGAAGGAAGTGGACTGATATTATTAAATTGCTCAAAAGAAAAAGAACTGTAATCTTTTAATTTTATATGTGACAAAACTATTCTTCAGGAATGAAAGGAAAACACAAGCATTTTCAGACAAAACAACTAAAAACTGTGTTGCTACTACACTTACCCTTAAAAATTTGCTAAAGGAAGTTCTTTAAACACAAAGAAAAGAAAAGCAAATAATTTTGGAACATCATTAAAAAAGAAGGAACAATGGAAAAATGAGAAATATGGACGTATAAAATAAACTATCCTTTTCCTTGTGAGTCTTATAAATCATATTTGATGACTGGAGCAAAATTTTCGGTATCATCTGATATTCAAGACCATGACATTTTAAAGTGAAGATGATAAAGAAAACAAAATGGAAGTAGATTTCTTGCAATTTACTTTCTGGTAAAATGCAGATACCATTAAACTATTATATGCCCATTATGTATACAGTAATTACAGAGCAATGAATATTAAAACTACACAAAGAGACATGATCCACAACACCACAAACAAATAAATATGGATCTTAAAAACATAAAAAAACATGGGGAAGCTGGGATGGTCCAGAGTTAAGCACTCACTTTGCAGCCCTGGGGATCAAGGATCGAATCCTAGCTCCCACCTGTACAGACCCATATGCTGAACTGGGTTGTGCCTCCCATGATGGAGGCCCCCAGTTCAGTTCTCACACCCCAGTTCAGCCCCTTGCTTGAGGGAGTGTGCCTCCCATGTGGCAGGTCCCCAGCCACCTTGAGGAGCCCCTGCCTACCTGTGTGGAATAAAACCATGTTGAAAAATGATGATGTACAACTATGAAGACTCCTTTGGGCCCTCCCCCCACTCTCTGTTTTTGTCTCTCTCTGTCAAAAACAATAAAATAAATATTTGAAAAAACATTAAGAAATCCATAGAAGGGGAAGATAATAACAAGTAGAGAAAGGGAATTTTTAAAAAAGAGAGCAAAAAAAAAATAAAATAAAATGGCAAATGTATTTTCTATCACATCAATAAATACCTTAAATGTAAGTGATCTAATGCACTAATTAAAAGACAGATATTATCACTTGATCTTAGCCAAAAGGCCAAGAAGCAATAAAAGAGAGATATTATCAGAGTGGATAAAACATGAGGGGGGACCACAAAAAATGGAATTATCTTCTGGAGGCTGGGCCCTTGTAGTACAGGCTTCCCCCACTAGGTGAGTGTTCCAGGAACCACCTGCAACAGTGTGCCAGCTGGTCTTGTTGTGAGAGACTACGTTTGGCTTCAATAAATTTTTTTGGAGGCTCTTTTAAGGTGTTTTTCCATTTTATGATTAGTGATTTACATGAACAACTTGTGGCATGACAATGCATTGTTCACACCACACTGAGTGAATTCAGCAGTTTTTGACCAAGAATACCATGACTCCTGTGTAACACCCTCCTTATTTACCTGATCTTTCCCTGAGTGACTACAGTTTTATCCCCAATGAAAAAAGTTCTCAAAGGAAAACATTTTTGCCAATATGAAAGAGGTGGAAAAAACAAACAAACAAACAACACCAACTAAATGGTAGCAGCACTAAAAAGCATCAAAATCATTGAGTTAAAAAACTTTTTTGAGATTACTAAAATAATATAATAAACAACCCAATAAAAATGCACAAAAAACTTTTTTGAGCAGTGGAAAAAGCATCTTGATAGGTGTATTTCATTAAATGGAGAGTACTTTTAAAGGTAACCAAAGTTTAAACATGTATGAATAAATACAAAACTTTTAATAAATTTTTGGTTTTTTTGCTCTCTGTCCCATATATAGGCCTGTATTACATGCTTTTTCCTAAACAAAAACAAAATATTTCCACATTCAACAATGTAAGTAGGTGGAAAGCATAAGGATATAAAAAGATATTCCATATCAACATTAATATTTTAAAAGCAGGAGTATTTATATTAATATCAAATATAATAAACTTCAGAGCAAAAAAAAATTATTAGAAGCAGAGGTGTACATTACATAATTATAAAGGGACAAATCCCTTAGAAGGATATGACAATCATAACATGTATGTATGCGCACATACAAAAAGCCTTAAGATATCTGAAAGATAAACTAATATAGGTGAAAGAAGAAATGAATAAATCTGCAACTATAGTTGGAGACTTCAAAATCTCCCTCTTAGCAATTGGTAGAACTATTAGATAGAAAACAGCAAGGCAATAGAAGATCTAAAGAGGAAAATCAATCATTAGCATGTAATTGACATTTATACAACACTTTATCCAACAACAGCAAGATAGACCATATTATAGGCTATAAAGCAAACCTTAACAGATAAAAATAATTGAAATAATACAAAATATGTCTCTGTCAATAATGGAATCAAACTAGAAATTAGTGCCAGAAAGATAGAAAAATCTCTAAACATTTGAAAATAAAACACATTTCTAAAATGCTCATGAGTCAAAAATGTGTGCTCAGATAAAATAAAAATTACATAGAATTTAATAAAAAAACAAAGCACTATCAAATTGTGTGAGAAGTTTATAGCATTAAATATTTACATTAGATATGAAGTGGGGTTTCAAATCTAATTCTAAGTTTCAACTTCAAGAATAAGAGAAAGAAGAATATTTCTGGTGAAGATGGAAGAGTAAGTAAATGCTATGCTTACATCTTCTCACAACCACATTAAAATTAGAGCTTAACTACAGAACAACAATCACAGCCTTGTCTGAAGTGTAGCTGAACAGATATACAGAAGAAGCCACATTGAGATTAGAAGGAGAGGCAGAGATATGGAGCAGCCTGGTCTCTGTACCTATTTGTGTCCATTAAAGATCAGGAGGGCTATCTTAGCTGAGGAGTTCCCCTCTGAGAAGTGAGGGGTCTCAGCCCCATACCAGGCTCCTATTCCAGGTATCCAATGACAGGAAGAGAAATCCCTATAACTTCTGGCTGTGAAAACTACCGTGTTTCCCCGAAAGTAAGACATCCCTCAAAAATAAGACCTATTTACAGTTTTGCCTCTCGCTGAAATACTTATAAGGCATCCCCCTGAAAATAAGACCTAGCGTATCTTTGGGAGCAAAAATTAATATAAGACACTGTCTTATTTTTGGGGAAACAGGGTATAAGACACTCTTATTTTTGGGGAAACAAGGTAGCAAAGATTGTCCTTAGAGACACAGTGGGCTACTAGAGTCCCAGGAAATCTTCCTGAAGTGCCTGTGCATGAGGGGAAGCCGGGATGGCTCAGTGGGTTAAGCGCTCACTTTGCAGCACTGGGGACTAGGGAGCAAATCCTGGCCCCGGCCCGTGTGGAACCATATGCTGAACTGGGAGCTCCCCCAGTTCAGTTCTCTCTCTGTCTCTGTCTCTGTCTCACTCTCTCTCTGTCAAAAATAAATAACTAAATAAAAATAGAATAAATAAAGTGCCTGTGCATGGACTCACTCACTGACAGATTCACTTGTTCTGAGCTCTAGCATGGGGGCAGAAACTCAAAAGGTACTAGAAAG
>PVKE010037530.1:0-15857 GCA_004027555.1 Craseonycteris thonglongyai
CTCTGTGTCTTTGTAACTTTCAGTTTTATATCCCACCTATAAGTGAGGTCATATTTTTCTGGATTCTTTCATTCTGACTTATTTCACTTAATAAGATAGTCTCTAGGCCCATCCATGTTGCCAGAAATGACTGTATTTCATCATTTCTTATCGCTGAGTAGTATTCCATTGTGTAAATGTACTACATCTTCTTTATCCAGTCATCTATCGAAGGGCATTTTGGTTGTGAAACACCTTTTAGAATGCAATGAAACCTACTCATTCTACTTAGTATAGTGCAGAAAAAGGCTTTGGTGTCAGACTACACCTGTGCTTGTGTCACTTACTTGGGCAAATCATTTATCTCCCTGAGCCTCAGTTCCCTTACCTGTAAAATGATATGATTATAGTACCTAACAAATAGAGTGTTTGGAAATTGAGTGCTAGAAAGTGCTCAATTACATAGGAGTTGTTGGGGAGAAAGTAGCATTTCTTAGTAGCTGTCATCAGCTACTAAGTAGTTATCTCTGCCACTTTCTAGTCATCAGGTAGACTTGGGTAGGCATGAACAACTCTCTGAACTTCAGTTTCCTCTTCTATAAAAGAGGTAATAATAGGGTCAACTTTAAGAAATAAAATAACCTGAACCAGAAAGAGTAGTATGAACCAACTTTGCCCCATAATTTGTATGACTGGGAGGGGAATTTGGGCTCACTGCCTCAGTTTACTTGTCTGAATATTGGGGTTGGTTTTCTAGTTCTATGACTTGCCCAGAATGTCACAGAACTTCCAACCCACCCCTCTAGCCATGCCCCCACTCTCTGATTTGTCACTCACGGAACTGCCTGCCCTTCCATTCCAACAGACTTATGAATGACCACACCCCTTTCTTCTGAAAGCTAATTATTTGTTCCTATACCAATCCTGCCCCAGCCTTGAACTCAGCCCCTTCTTTTCTGGATTTTGATAGGTTTCCCCATGGACGCTAACTTCTCACTGAGATTTCAGTGACTTGCCTGCCCCAGCCCTCCTAGGTAGGTTGGACGTAACCCTTTTCTCTCTAACCCTCCCCTTCCAGTGCAGTTTGACAGTCCGGAGTGGGAAAGGACCACAGGCTCAGCCAAGGAGCTCCGGAGGCCTCTGCGCAGAAGCCCCCAGACCGCAGAGCGTGTGGAGCCTGCCCTGCCCCTGGAGAAACAGCTGTGAGTGGGGAGACTGAAGATGGAAGAGCCAGGTTGAATTCCTCCCCACCCCATACCAGCTATAGATTCCCTGAACTAGAGGGGCTGGAGCAACTTTGATCCATTCATTTACTTCATTCATTTCTTCAACTAATCATTGAGCTCCAGCACCTGCTGTGTGCTGGACACATAGATAGGTACAAAGCAGAATCAGATGGAATCTCAATTTCTCCTGGAATCAGAGTCTGGATTCAAATCCCTTTTCTGTGTTTCCTGGCTGCGTGTGACCTTGGGCAAGTATCATAACCTCTCTGAGCCTCAGGCTCAAAGCCCTCAAGACAGTACATAACTCAAACAGAGTAAAAGGGAATTTTCTCCCTTCAATTGGGTGAGACTTATAAGCCTAAGAACAAAGAGACAGAAACTATTCTCACCTCCAGGAAATCTTGGGATGGAACTGAGAAGGGCAAGATTTTGAGGGGACCCAACTTTGGGCTAGAGTGAGGCACACAAGCTGGGAGGGCCCTGGGTCTTCTCTGTGTCCCTCGAGCCTAGGAGCTCCCTGAGGAACTCCCTAAGCCACCAGAGCCCAGCCCTGTGAGTGTGTTTATCACAGTCACTCCAAAACCTCGTAGGAGGGGCGATATAGACCTGGTGGATTAACACTGATGCACAGGGTGAGAAGTACATTCTCTTTTCAGTTTTATTTCAGTATACACGACCATGAAGTCCCTGATGCTCATCTGTCTCTGACACCTTGCTCGCAACTGCTACCTAGGTCCCTTTGAGCACATTAAAGAACATTATTAAGTAAAGAATAGTACAGGTGGATGGGGATACAGGATGTGGCAAGTCTCATGGAAGTGACACACAAGTGATGTACGCTGGGGGAATAGGGACGGGGCTGAGGACACCTGGGGATCTAGCCCAGGGAGGCTAGTAAGATCAAGGTCAGGTGTAGGAGTTGAATTGGAGGGAGCAGTTGCACTTTGACCTGGGCTCAGCTGCCTCCCCAGGAAATCCAGGCTCCTCTTGAGAAACCCAAGGGACTTTTTCCCTCTTCTTCACCTGGAGGTCACAAGTCCTTGAGCTGGCTGTGCCTGCACCAGACCCCAGAGTGTGTGTGGAGGGGGGATTACCTCTCTTAAGACATCTAACCCACACCCTAGGTGGTTTCACGGGCCCCTGAGCCGGGCGGATGCTGAGAATCTCCTCTTGCTCTGCAAGGAAGGCAGCTACCTTGTGCGGCTCAGTGAGAGCAACCCCCAAGACTGTTCCTTGTCCCTCAGGTGAGACCCCGGCTTCCTGGAAGGAAAGGGTCACAGGACTGAAGGCATCGTGCTTGCAGGTTAACTCAGTGGGAACAGAGGGCTGTGGCCCCAGCAGGCAGTGGGTAGGGCTTTCAGGCCAGTGGATGCGATGATGGGGCTTCCAGGCAGACCACTGGCATGGTTCCAACTGAGAATAAACTTGTCACTAGAGGTATGCAAGAAGAAGGTGTGGAAGCCACACAGTAGATCTAGGACTTGGGTGAGATGGGGAACCAGATATCAGTTTCCTTTGGTCTCCCCCAGTCCAAAAATTAAAGTATATCCATTTGTGTCTGTCCAGGGCCAGAACCTGAGTGGCCCTGGAGGCATTTGAGTTTGAGACTCCAATTCTACATGCTTCTCTGACTTACATTCTAAATGTATTTGATTACATAACACTCCTACAATTCCACTAGGCATCAGAGTGTGAGATTCCTAAAAGGCCAAACTTGAGGGCTTTGGAGGCAGGTTCAAATCCTGCCTCTGCCACTTTCTAGCTGTGTGACCTTAGCTAAATTACTCAACCTCTCTGGGCCTTGGTTTCCTCATTTGTGAAAGGCAAATAATAATAGCATCAACTTAAAGGTAATACTATGATGATTAAATAGGAAAATTATGTGATGGGGGAAGAAATGTTGAGAATATTGTCTCAGAAACAGGAAGTGCTTGGTTTATATTAATGATGTTGATAAAATGATCCCCAAGTTGTACATTGTTCCACCCACCAGAAATGGAGAGAAAGGAAAGGGACCCCAGACTGAGGGTTCACTATTGAGGACAGGGGAGGTAGCTCCAGAGGTCAGGAAGCTTGGAGAGGAAGTACAGTCCACGCTCCTGAGATGGGACTGTCACCTGGCAGGACCTCCAGCCTACCTTGATAGGGGACAAGCATGGAAGGCATTCCTGCCAGTGTGGAGCAAGCTGCCACCTTGATACCAAATGGCTGTTTACTGGAAATATTTGGGGATGCCAGGCTCTGGCTCCTAGGGGCCATGATGGGGTGTCTTCAGGGTTGGAAAGCATGTGTGGTTCTGGGGTGCTCATGGCCCCCTGTGACGCTGTCCTCCAGAAGCAGCCAGGGCTTCCTGCATCTGAAGTTCTCACGGACGCAAGACAACCAGTTGGTGCTGGGTCAGCACAGCGGCCCCTTCGCCAGCGTGCCTGAACTCGTGCTGCATTACAGCTCACGCCCACTGCCCGTGCAGGGAGCTGAGCACCTGGCCCTCCTGTACCCCGTGCTCACACACAGCCCTGGCCCCGGGCCCTGAGTGCTGAGAGTCACTGGCTGCAAATGCTGGAGGCCTCTCTGGTCCTGGAGGAAGCCAAAGGGAGAGATTCCCTTTCCCTCGAGGCCCTGGGTCTTCATGAGGGCTGCCCTCTCGGCTCCCTTCTGGGTTCTAGGGTCCAGAATTGTGTTTGAAAGCCCTCCTCTGGCCTGGAAAATAAATAAGTTATTGTGTGTCTCAAGTGTCCTTTCTGGGAGGCCAGGACCCCAGTCCTTGGGAAGGATGAGAAAGACGGACCCTTGGAGGGGAATGGGCGTCCCCAGCTCTGCCTTTTGGGGACAGATCTGGGGTTGGAGCCTGAATTGCTCTCAAGGAGGGACCAAAACTCTGAAAGCTGGAGGCCGTGGACATCCTCAAATAAAAGATGGAAAAGCCAAGGGGGCGAGGGTCTCAAGCCAGCCCTGCCCCCACCCAAGCCTCCTCCCCTGTTCTGGCTGGCAGCTGAGGCCTGATGCTGATTCAGAAAGGACACCTGTCCCCATGGAAACAGCAGAAGTGGGGGAGGGGAGCCAGGCTCAGCTGGTGTCATTTCAAGGTGACAGGCAAGAGACCCCAGAGGCTGATAAATGCCAGGGAGCACTGCTCTCCCTCTCTGCCCCCCACCTACAAGCCTGCCCATGGGGAGATACCAGCTGGGGATGGGGGCTTCCAGCTCAGGGCAATGTTTGGAGGCTGAGGGTATCACTTCTTTGCTAATTGGACATGTTTGTCCAAGGATAAGATGGGGAAGCTGGAGAGTCATCACAGAACCCCTCCCCACAGTGGACTTCTTCAGGCATCCCTGGGGGCTCTGAGACCCCCAAATTACTCCTAAAATCTTTTTTTTAAAAGATTTATTGTTTGAGAGGTGTGTGTGAGAGAGAAGTGGGGAGGGAAGGACCCAGAGCAGTCTCCATAGCTGTACATCATTAGTTGTGACAGTGTCATTTTACACAGGTGGATACAGGGCCGTGCAGGGCAGAAACCAAACGGGGGGCCTCCCTCATAGGAGGAAAGACCCTTTGCCGCCATCTCAGCAGTTACCAGTTACTACACCACAGTTGAGCATATGTGTTTGCACAGACTGGGGCCAGGATTTAACCCCAGGACTTTGGGGTTGCCAGGGAAGTGCTCAACCTGTTGAGCTATCCTGGCATCCCTTCCTAAAATCTTGAATACCCTCAAATGCCACATAGTCTGGGTTTGCTTTCTTCTAAGCCTTTACTGGGTGTTCTGAGGGGCAAGGGAGAGGTCTACCATCATAGAAACGAGGACAAGGATCCCGGGGTGGGCTGCTGGGCTCCCTGGCACTCCTGGATTCAATTACATCTTTATGTAGCCACTGGGCAGACATCCTCTCTGGGTCTCTGGGGACTCCTCTTCTCACTTCAAGGAACCCTTAAGGTGACCAGACGTCCCGCTTTTGGCGGGACAGTCCCAATTTTTAACAATTTGTCCCGCATCCCACGGCGTTTTAGAAAAGTCCCGATTTTTAGAAAGAATGCACGACAAGCTAGGGAACGGCGGGAGATAGACCAAATATTTAATCAAGAACCCCCTCCCCCCCGGTCAATGGTGTCCCGCTTTACCAATGTTAAAATCTGGTCACCTTACTCTTGGCCTTCGCTGCTCAGAGGAACCTAGACCAGGAGAAATTCTGACTGTGGAGATGGGCTGACTAGGGCTGGGGCAAGGTCTTGGGGGCCAGATGCGGCTGGGGGGCTGGGGGCAAGAGATCAAATAGAAGCTCTGGTCTTTCTGGTCCTCCCTGGGAATGTCTGGCACCTGTTCCTCCAGAGGCCATACCTCAGTCTTTGTTGGGGTCTCCCTGGGCCGGTTGCTGTAGACGAGTTACCTGTTGGGAAGGGGATGACACAGACTAAGAAGGAATAGTCACTTAAGAGGACCTGACCCTTTCTAGCCCACCTCTAGGGACTTTGTCTAGGTTTCTGACAATCATGGATGTATGGGTCAGCCTTCTCCACCTATTTCCTTCTTTCCATCCCCAGACCCACCCTCACGCCTTCCAGTAGGGGTTGGGGACATGATAGCCTTGTCAAGTAGCTGCAGTTCCCGCCTCCGCCATTCGGGGAGTGGGTTGCCCAGGAGGGCCGCGCCGCTGGAGCTGTCTGTCCTCCCCACGGCTCCCTGCGCCCTCACCTGTGTCCTTGTGCCCCAGAGCCAGGCGCCCAGGGCGATAGCGGCCGCGGCCACGTCCCCCGCCGCCAGCAGCGAGAAGAGGAGTCCTGATGGGGGGAGTGAGCGGTCTAATGGCTGTGGGACACAGGGGGCAAGGGCGGGGCGGGAGGAGGGACACGAGCAGGTTGCACCTGGGAAGCCCAAGATCTGGTGCGTGTTCAGGAGCGGGCCACCTGCAGAGAAAACACCTGTCAGTTGGGGTGTTTGCCTTTGAGTCCAGCCTCGCACCCTTCAGTGTCTGAGCCCCTCACCCCATCTGGAAACGCAGGGTCTCTGTCCCTGCCATGCTGTGTGAGTTTGGGCAGGTGCTGGCTCTGAGCCTGTTTCCTTTTCTGAAAAATGAGGCTAACATTCCCATCTTGCTGGGTTATTGTGGAATAACTCACTTCCCATTGGATTTTTTTCATCATGAGCTCCATCACCCTGGTCCGGAGCACCATCCTTCTCACCGTGACCTCTAGCGCCCTGATCACAAGGGGAGGGGTCAAGTTACTTGCTCAAGATCACACAGCAATTGAATGGCAGTGTGGAAACGTGCTTCTAGGTCTGTATAATTGACATGAACACCAGCCAAAGGCTCGTTCTGCTGTGACTAAGCTGAAGCCCAACACCCCTATCCCTTCATCTTGCAGGTTCTAAGGTTGGCAGCGGTCCCTGGGGGCTGCCTAGCAGCTGTGCAGAGCTGGACCGGAGACCACCGGCTCCCTCATGGCTGCCAACAACTCCAGGCCTGGAGGGGTGGGGAGGGGGCGGGCAGAACAGCCATAACACAGGGCCCTGGGAGACAGGCAGTGGCAGGTCCTGCCGCTGGAGAGCAAAGGGCATCTCTTGGGGCTGGGAACCGGGGTGGTGCTCTGTTCTGCCTCATAAGCGCTGGTCTTCACAAACCAGAAGAGCAGGAGCCCTGTTTGGGTCAGCTTGGGTCTCCCGCCCCTGCTCAAGGTTTGGGCCATAAGGGAGTGTCATCCAGAGTGGGGAAAGGGTGAGCCAGTCTTGAGAGAAAGCCACTGCATCACTGGCTTGTGAGTGTCACAGGATGTCTTGACCTTCTCTGGGACTCAGCTTTCTCTTCTGTAAAACGAGGCAGCAGGCTTGGCTGATCTAGAAAGTTCCTGCTGGCTTTGAGAGTTAATAGCTGTAAGGAATCAACACGAGAGATCGCGTGGCTAATCAAATGCAAGCCTTTATTGGGAGCGCTCCCTGGTGAGGTTCAGCGGCCCTGGAAGAAGATGGAGACCAGAGAAGTCGTGCCTTGGGAAGGGTGGGGGCAACTTTTATAGGGCTCTGGGGTGGGGGAGAGGCGGATCAGGTGGCCAATGGAAGTCCCGCCTTTGAAAGTTCCCAGGCAGGTTACAGCCGCTTGGAAAGTCCCTTTGCCACATCCTGTTTGCCCGGGCCCCCAAGGCCCACCGGCCTTACAATAGCTTTCAGTTCTGGATTCTAGAATTCTTTGCTCTTATTCTGAGATTGCAAAGTTCTCAGAGCCTATTTCAAGTGTTTAAGATACTGCAGTTCTAAGATTCTAGAATTGTTCATTACTTTATTCCAGGATTTCTCAATCTTTTTTCATTGTCACTCCCTGAAGATTTATTAAAAATCCTAATTTGTTTCCCTATGAAAATTTAATACCACAGATATACTGCAAATCAGTTTATATACTATATGCATATATATAATTTATAACTAGAAAGAGTAAGATTTTCTTTATGTCTCAAGAACAAATTTGCCTTCTTAGGATGATATTCCCCTTGAGAAGGTATGCTATAGTTCTAAGAGCCAATAAATTTATCACCCTAGGATTTTAGAACTGCAATATTCTATTTTAAGGTTTGAGATTCTAGAATTGTCCTAGGCACAAGAGAAATGTGTGCATATGTTGACCAGAAGACGCATTTTAGACTGTTCCCTGCAGCCTGTTCACTACAGCCAAAAACCGGAAGCTGCCCACATGCCCATTGATAGAAAATTGGATTGATGAATGGCAGTGGAATCACATGGAGGAATACTCTTCAGCAAGGGAAAAAGAACAAAACTGTTACATGCACTGACATGGATGAATCTTCCAGACCTTGTGTGGAGTAAAAGAAGTCAGAAGCAGGAGAGAACATACTCTGTGATTCCATTTAAATGAAATAGGATACGTGGCAAAACAGATCAGTGCTGTTAGAATTCAGGAGACTGTGTGGTGGTGGGGATGGTAGCTGTGAAGAGCCACAAGGATGGTTTCTAAGAACCTAGAAATATTCTGTTGCTTGAGCAGGATGGTGGGTGTCTGAGTAAGCTCATGCTGTGCAAATGCATTGCTATGGTTTGAATATGTTCCCCCCACAATGCATATGTTGAATCCTAACCCCCAAAGGTGATAGTGTTAGGAGGTGGGGCCTTTCAGGAGTGAGGTTATGAGTGGAGCCCTCATGAAGTGCCCTTATAAAAGAGTCCCAGAGGGCTTCCTCACCCCTTCCTCCATGTGAGAACAGTGAGAAGGCACCATCTATGAACGAGGAGGCTGGCTCTCACCAGAACATTCTGGTACATTGAGCTTGGACTTTCAGCTTCCAAAATTATGAGATAAATTTCTGTTGCTTGTAAAACACTCAGTCTGCAGTATTTTAGTTATAGTAGCCCAAACGAACTACAGGTATCCACTAAGCTGTGCATTTCTCTGTGTGTTGGATATGCATGTTTTACAAAATATATTCTGGAATTGTTTTTAATCAAAACTCTAGAATTATATATACTCAAGAATCTTTGGGAAGCTGGGATGGCTCAGTGGGTTAAGCGCTCACTTTGCAGCTCTGGGGACCAGGGATCGAATCCCAGCCCCGGCCCGTGCGGAACCATATGCTGAACAGGGAGCTCCCCCAGTTCAGTTCTCTCTCTGTCTCTGTCTCTGTCTCTCTCTCTCTCTCTCTGTCAAAAAACAATAAAAATAAATAAATAAATATTAAAAGAATCTTTATGGTTACGATATTCTGGAACAAGGCCCAGCAAACTACAACCTGTGGTTCAAATTCAGCCCACTGCCTGTTCTTTAAAGTTTTCTGGAACCCAGCCCCTCCCATTCACCTACTACCCTCTATAGAAGTTTTCAAGCTACAAGGCAGAGCAGAGTAGTTACAACAGAACCCTCTGGCCCACAAAACAGAAAATATTTTTTTAAAGATTTATTTTTATTGTTTTTGACAGAGAGAGAGAGAGAGAGAGAGAGAAAGAGAGAGATAAAGAGACAGAGAGAAGGGGGAGGGCCCTGAACAGTCTCCATAGTTGCACATCATTGGTTTTTCCACATAGTTTAATTCCACAGGTGGGCACAGGGCTGCACAGGGCAGGAATTGGGCCGGGGTCTCACCCCAGTGTAAACCAAACTGGGGGACACTCCCCAGTTCAGCATGTGGGTCCACACGGGCCGGGGCTGGGATTCGATCCTCAGTCCCTGGCGCTGCAAAGTGAGCAATTAACCCACTGAGCCATCCCAGCTTCCCCAAAACAGACAATATTTACTACGTGGTCCTTTACAGAAAGCATTTGCCAGAGCTCTGGTTGAGAATTATAAGTTCCAACATGTCTTTGGTTCTGTGATCTAGAATTTGATGTTCTTGCATTTGCAAGATTTGTGTTCCTAAGAATCTGATTTGACTTTAGAGTTTATGTTTCTAGGTGTTTAAGATTCTAGAGTCTTAAAATTCTAGAAGGTCCAATCCCTGCATTTTCTCCCCACTTGCTCTCAGACCTGTCTCCACCAGGAGCTGGTCCATTGCCCTTGACTCCCACCAACTCAGGAATCTCCATAGTCACCCAACACACATAGTTCCCACTGCCATTCAGACTCACACAGGTTAGCTGCAGGGTGAGATTGCCAGGTGGCCACCAAGAGAGCCATCCCTGGGGCCCACAGACCCTCAGGTTGATGTTCTCATTGGTGATGTATGGTGGACACAAAGTGACACCATCCTTGGTCCACTCGACTCGGAACTGCTCCCAGGCCTGAGACAGTTCCACCTGACAGGTCAAGGTCACCTGGCTGTCCTGTCTCGCCTGCAGCAACTTAGGCCCCTGCTGCACACTCAGGCCTGTGGCTCCTTGCAGGGCTGGGGACAGAAGAGGTAAGTGAGACCTTTCTCAGCTCAGTGTGCGTGTGAGTACGTATGTGCGTGCGTGTGTGTGTGTCTTAATCCCTGAGTGAGCCTGCTTGGTTGGGTTAGGCAGCAAGAGGCTAAAACCTTGCTGTCTGTGTGATCTTTGCAAGGTCACTTCTCACTGAGGCTCAGCGGCCTCATCTGTGAAAATGGGTATCACTCAGCACTTGTGAAGTTTCAAGATGGACTTTATGGCATGTTCAGCTCTCAGCCACACAAACATTGCTTTGTGTGTGTCTTGTTCTGAACACCTTGGACACAGACAAAGAGGTGGCCAAGACAGACAAATATCTCTGCCCTTGTGAAGCTGACTGATGGTCCAGGGACAGACAGAGATACAGGAAGTGAAATGAGAATCACAATGGAGGAAAGGAATGGGGAATAACAATAGAGAATAAGAATGAGGTGAGGGGAAGCCGGGATGGCTCAGTGGGCTAAGTGCTCACTTTGCAGTCCTTAGGACTGAGGATCGAATCCTGGCCCTGGCCTGTGTGGACCCATATGCTGAACTGGGGAGTGCCCCCAGTTTGGTTCTCACTGGGGTGAGACCCCGGCCCAGTTCCTGCCCTGTGCAGCTCTGCCCACCTGTGGAATGAAACTATGTGGAAAAACCAATGATGTGCAACTATGGAGACTGTTCAGGGCCCTCCCCCTTCTCTTTCTCTCTCTCTCTGTCAAAAACAATAAAAATAAATCTTAAAAAAAAAAAAAAAGAATGAGGTGAGAGAGAATCTACTTATTGAGGGTGGTCAGGAAAGGCCTCTCAGGGGAGGTGACTTTTGAGCAAGGATCTGAATGGTAAGAAGTAGCCAATTCTGATAAAGAAGATATGGAAAAAGTGTATTCAAGGCAGAGGGGATAGTCTGTGAAAAGGTCCTGGGAAGCTGGGATGGTTCAGTGGATTAAGTGCTCACTTTGCATCCCCAAGGATGGAGGATCAAATCCTGGCCCATGCGGATCCATATGCTGAACTGGGGAGTGCCCCCAGTTGAGGGTTCTCACTGGGGTAAAGACCTCGGCCCAGTTCCTGCCCTGTGCAGCCCCTCGCCCACCTGTGGAATGAAACTATGTGGAAAAACTGATGATGTGCAACTATGGAGACTGTTCTGGGCCCTCCTCCTTCTCTCTGTCTCTGTCTCTGTATCTCTCTCTCTGTCAAAAACAATAAATAAATCTTTGAAAAAAAAAAAGAAAAAAAGAAAAGGTCCTGAGGCTGGATAGTGCCAGGTGTGCCACCAGGAGGCCCATGTGGCTGGAGCAGAGAGATTAAGGGTAGGGGAGAGAGGGAGAAAGTGGGATCAGAGAGGTCAGCAGGAGATGGCTTATACAAACAAAACCCTGTGTGCCACAGGGGTGGGGGTTGGTAGGAGTGAGGAGGTGGAGATGGAGGGAGGGGGGCAGTTTGCTTTTAAATCTAAGTGTGATGGCATGCTAGCTGAGCAGGGAGGCCCCTGAGATGGCTGTGTGCCCACACTGTTCCAGCAGACACACACAGCCTGTCAGCCTCCCCCCACCTAGTCTTTGCCCCTTCTCTGACTTCCCACAGCTCCATCTTCCCCCACCCTCTGCGGCGCAATGCTGGAGATGCTGGACAGATTCAGTCCCACACTGATGAGGAAGACACACACATTTCTGGCCCTGTGGATTCTGTGTAGGCCGGAAGGTTCTGGAAGAGATGTTAGAGCCTAGGGCTTTGTGGGATGTATAGAAGTTCGGCTGTGACATGAGGAGGAAAAGAAGGCACTGGAAGGATGAACATCTGCTAGGGAAAAGGCCTTGGCCTTTCAGTCAATACAAGGCTTGTGAGTAGTCAGGGTCCAGATCTCAGGAGCGTGGGTTGGAACGGTAGAAATCCAGTTTGAGCAGCAGCCTGGGTGATCAAGTGGGGAGACTGAGGCACCAGGAGGACGAGGGATGGGTTCTGGGTCACAGGGCAGGTCTGCGGAGGTCGTACCCAGGCATCCTGCCTTCCAGCTTAGGGCTCTCTGTAGCTCAGCCATCACTATCAATGTGGCCTGCCGCATCCCAGGCCCTGGGGGATTGGGGGTGGCCCAGCAAACCGCGACCTTGGGGCGGGACTATATTTCCCAGCCTGCCGTGCGGGGGGCGCGCCTGCGCGCTCCCGCCAGTGATGGAGCGCTGACTGGGGGCGCGGCAGACACCGGCAGGGCTCGGCGGGCCATTGGCTCCCGGCAGCGGCGAAGGCAGGTTGGGCACTAGAAGAGCGAGCGGGTCCCGCGGGCCGGGCTGGGACGAGCTGGACTGCAGCCATGGAGGACCAGAGGGTAGGACCGGGGCGGGGTGCGGCGGAGGTACCGAAGGGGAGGAGACCAGGTGATGCCGCAGCGCCCTCCCCGCCCCCAGCCGCTCTGCGGCGGGCGTCCCACCCCTGCCACAACCCGGCCCAGTCTAGTCCCCTCATTCGGGACGCATCCCCCCACTCTCCCAGCTACTGCATCGTCCTGTCCTGGCTACAAGCACATCCCTTCCACTTCCCCACCTCCTCCCAGTATCCCGGACCCAACCTTGACCCCATCCCCCACGCCCTCCATCGGGATTTCGAACCAGGTGTCCCGGCCCCCGCACCACCCCGTCCCTGAGGACGCCCCACCACCTCAACACAGGTGACCCCACCGACCCTGCGCCCCCAGAAGAGACCTGTCTTAGGCCGGGGTCTGAACTGCAAGGGCCCAACAGGATCCTCCTACACGGCCTCCTTCCCTCCCCGCATCCCACCCTCCAGCCCCCCTCCCCCAGGCCTCCTCTCCGCCCCACGTACCTGTGCGCTCTTTCTGGCACCCCCTTTTCTCAGGTTCCTTCTTTCTCCTTGCTAATGCTTTTCCCCAGGATCTCTCCCCTTGCCTAGGTTAGCCCATTTTCTGCAGACATCATTTTCCTCTGGGGTTTTCTTACCCCAAGCGAGCCCCTCATCACGGATTCTGCCCCGCCCTCCGGGTATAGGTACCTGCTGGAAGGCTTTGGGCTCTGGTCCAGGGTCTATCCCTTCCTGAAAGGCTTTCTCTGTCCTTAGTTTCTTCTGTAAAATGGGTATCTTTACAGTGCCTGCCTGCTGGGTGAGGGAAGGTAGGGCCAGAGCTTTGCCCAAGACCTGCCTCGTGGGAGGTGCCCAAACTCATTAACTCGGTGGCCCCACATCTCCCTGGACCCCTGGAAGGCAGAGTGGGAGCCCCAGGTGGGGGAGCTGGGCCAGCCTGAGGTGCTTACTGGCCCTGCGTGTGTGCGCACACTTCTGGTGGGGGCAGGAGGCTCTGCGGAAGATCATCACAACGCTGGCCGTGAAGAATGAAGAGATTCAGAGTTTTATCTACTCCCTCAAGCAGATGCTGCTGAACGTGGAGGTGAGGACTTCACCCCTCCCCCAGGAGGGAGGGGGAGGGGGGCGTTTCTTGGGCAGGTGGGTGGAAAGGAAGGAAGACTTGGGCAGTTCTATGAGCTAGCCTATTACTGCTGATGCCCTTGGCACTCTGGGCCTGGCTGACATGTCCAGGCCTCAGTTTCCCCATCTGAGCATGGGTTTTGACCAATGCTGGCCATTCCGACCTCAAAACATCTCTCCAAGGCAAACTCAGCCAAGGTGCAGGAGGACCTGGAGGCAGAGTTCCAGTCCCTCTTCTCCCTCCTGGAGGAGCTGAAGGAGGGAATGCTCATGAAGATAAAGCAGGACCGAGCCAGCCGCACCTACGAGCTGCAGGTGTGTGTGTGTGGGACTGTCCCAGACCCCCACCCAGTTGCCATCCCTCACTGCACCCCTCAGACTCAGCAGAGCCCAGCTGGCCTCATGTCTTTTCCAAGCCTGCTCCTTTTCCTGTGCCCCTACCTTGAGATGCCCCCCCAAGTGCTCCCAGCGTCCAGAGCCAGACACCCCAGTGGTGTTGGCCTCACCTCCTCTTTCCCTGGCCTCTTGCCTGTACCCCCTGGCCATGACCCATCAAACACCCACCCTCCTGCTGTCCCTCTTACTCCCCTGTCCTAACCACCCCCTCTTCTCCATTACCACAGCCACACTCCCACAATCTGGCTATTCCTCCTTCCCGTCCTTGTGCAGCACCTCCAGTTTCTCAGCCCTTCTCACTGTCCCCCACATCTGATGGTCAAACATCCCCCATGCCCCTGTGGAACCTCACATTCCAAGCTGGGATCACTGGGGCTGCATTGAGATTTCCTGGGCAACTTCCTAGTATCCCAGATTCCAGTCCCTAGGTAATGTGGAGCCCCAGGGCTCAGGTGTGGCCTGGGCATGTGAGCTTTTCAGCAAAGGATTCCCAGGTGATTCTGATGCACTGCCAGGAGTGATGCCCAGCCTCCCTCCAGCCTCCATCTCCCACATGGAGTCAGAGAAGGGTGTGGTACCCTGGGTCCCAGAGGTGGTGGGGGGCCTGGGAGGGTTAGCCGTGCTGGGATGAGGTGTCTCCTCCCTTTGTGCCATGCCACCTGCAGAACCAGCTGGCTGCCTGCACGCGGGCCCTGGAGAGCTCCGAGGAGCTTCTAGAGACAGCCAACCAGACCCTGCAGGCCACAGACAGCGAGGACTTTCCTCAGGTGGGTGCCTGGAAGCCATAGTGATAGGACTGTCCCGTGAAATACAGGACACCCAGTTAGACTGGCATTTCAGATCTACCAAAAGTAATTTTTTTAGTATAAGTATGGCCCATGCAATGTTTAGTACAAGTAATATGTCCCAAAGATCACATGGGATGCATTTATATTAAAAATAATTATTCATTGTTGATCTAAAATTTCAATTTAACAATAATTTTTTTAGTGTAAGTATATCCCATGCAAATGCTTAGTGTAAATATTTCCAGTGTGTTGCATGGGACATATTTATACACAAGTAATTACTTGTATTTATCTGAAATTCAAATTTAACAATGAACAATTCTTTTGTATATTTCCCATGCAATGTTTAGCTGGTTCCTCGTATAACTATGTTTTGTTCAATGTCATTTTGTTATAATGTTGATGAGGAAAATTAATGTGTTCTTGGTGTGGGCCACTGCCTGTGTGGCCTGGGCAGTCTCCCCACGTCTATATGGGTTTTCTCCGGGGTTTCCTCCCATATCCCAAAGCGGTGCAGATGAGGTGAATTGGCATGTCTACATTGTCCCAATGTGCGTGTGTGTGTGGGTGAGTGGCTCTGCGGTGGAAGTGGGGCCGTTCCGGAGTGGGTTCCTGCCTGGCGCCCTGAGCTGTCAGGAAAGGCTCTGGCCACCCATGACCCTGAACTGGAATCAGCAGTTTGGAAAATCATTATCTTCTTTGTTTTTATTATTAATCTTTCTTAAATGCCTGGATAGCTCAAATTTACTTCAGTATTTAATATTAGAAGTGCTTGGGGTCTGTAGATTAGAAGTTTGGTGATGTTTTGGGATCAGAAATATGCCAAAGGAATTTAACTCTTGTTTATGTCTGCTGGCCTATGGTAAAGTTGGTTTTGTTACGTGTTGTTGCTCTATAGCAGGGGTCTCCAAACTTTTCAGCCCGCGGGCCGCATTAACTATCAAACAGCAGTTTGGGGGCCGACTACACACTCGAGGTCCAAATAAAACAGAATCAAGGGGAAGCCAGGATGGCTCAGTGGGTTAAGCGCTCACTTTGCAGCGCCAGGGACCGAGGATCGAATCCTGGCCCCGGTCCCGGCCCGTGCAGATCCATATGCTGAACTGGGGATTCCCCCAGTTCATTTCTCTCTCTGTCTCTGTCTCTGTCTCACTCCCCCTCTCTCTGTCAAAAACAATAAAAAATAAAAAAAAAGAATCAAAACAT
>PVKE010037532.1:0-15856 GCA_004027555.1 Craseonycteris thonglongyai
CATTCAGCTCTAAAAAAATTTATGTTTGTTTCCTATACTTGCATAGAAGCCAATTTTTATCATTTATTAAAAAAATTTTTTAAATCCTTTCAGCACTGTATAATCTATTATCTTTCAAATCAAATGAAGTAATTAAATAATTTTATAACTTACCATGAAAAGTCATTTTCCCTCCAATGTCCATTAACTTGATTTTTATTCTCCTGGGGAAATTATTTCTCTTCTATTCATTAACCAACTCCAAGGAGGTTGCTCAACCAGAACAAATAGCTGGCCCTCTTATATTCTTCATTAAAAATATTTCTCTGAGAACTAGCCTCATCTCCTTCAATTTTACGATCCTTCGTCTCAGTGTGTTTAAGCCCTATACCAAGCACATTCATGAAGGAATTGTAGGAGATCCCCCCATTCTTATCTGCTCTCTATTATTTATCATATTACCTTGGTAATTAACTTCTCCCACCCTAAGCTGTCCTACCTATGAGGTGATATTAATTATTCCATAAGGTCAGGAGAAAAGTATAATGACACAAGCAGATAATTACTATAAAAATACTTCATAAGAAAAGATGATATACTGCCATTAACGGAAACATGGATGGATCTTGAGACTACCATGCAAAGCGAAATAAGTGAGAAAGAGTTGAGAGCCATTTGACTTCCCTCACCAATGGGGTATAAAACTGAAAGCAACAAATGGACAAGACAGACAAACAAAAACTCATAGACACAGACAGCAGTTTAGTGGTAATGGAGGATAATGGAGGCAATGGTAATTGCCAGAGGGTAATGGAGGCAAGGATGGTACAAGAAGGTAAAGGGGGTCAAACACATGGTGATGGAAGTAAAAAAAAAAAAAAAAAGCTTGATATTGTTCATTAAAAATTTTCATATAAAAATGCAACGTCGCCAAATTAAGCATAATAAAAAATTGCAGTGGCTCTTTATGCACTGCTCTTCAGAGCCAAACCCTTCAAATGCCAACACTACATAATACTACTTGATATTAAAAGAGGAGCATCATTATCTGTAATTAAAACTCTGATAACAAAACACAAATGTTAATGGCTTAGTATAATATATGATACCACATTATCCATCCTCAATGCTTAATCTATAACTTGAGTACATATATTAGGATGACATTCTTAGTGAAAACTAGAAAACAAAAATAAGGTAATATAAGAAAAGTAAACCTTGATTAATCAAAACATTGTGAAGAAGGGTTCACTTGTGGGTCACAGCCCATCATCAGTGATTCCAAATACTCGTTCTGGAGAATAAATTCCTGGTTTTGGCTTATGGTATCAACACTTACTTCCTACTTCCTACTATATCAACTGTATCAACATTTACTACTCACATATGAGCAAAGGAATAGTATTCTGGTTTCTTAAAGATTTTTCTTTCATTATGATTAATCAAGTAACCCTAGAATTACAATACCTACTAATTTACTAAATATTATAGCATATTAAATGTACAGAATTTATAGTATCACTAGAGTTTTCCATCAGGCTTCTTCAAAGACCCCAATATTATGTGGTTCAGTTTCACAAATTAAATTTGCATTTCACTAACCATCTCTTCTGGTCTCAAGATTATTTTAAGACATCATTGTACCTTTTTTAAAGCTTGGCAGCCAAGGTTTCTAGTTTTGGTACCCCTCCCGAGTATTATAATAGTTTCTCCTTTAATGGTGATTTTAAAATTTGAGTGAAACTTACTTTCTTGTATTGCATTAAGAATCTCTGAAAAGTCCACATCACTCTTTGGGCCATCAGGTAGTATTTGCATATCCAGCTGGTAGCCTTGCAAATCCACACCTCCTTCTAGAGAAATGAAAGATATTCATGGAGTTTGCACTGGTTATCAGAGAGCCCAGCACTAGGGTCCCAAGAAAAAGCAATGTCAAATCTAAAATGAACAGCCAGCTGGTTTGCCAATGATCTTCTCTCTTGGACAAATGACTTCTTTAAAAAATGAGAGCTATTTGCTCCCTATGGAATCTAAAAGGTTTAACTGTATTTTCAATGTAAAAATAAAGCAACTACTTTCTGCAATACCACACTTTTATAGTATTTATTTACTGATGATTTCCTAAGAGAAGAATTTAACATGGTAGCTTATACCAAAAGATAAATTTATTTTTCAGCTTCTGCATGGCTAACAAGTGACATTCAACATAAACACTTTATGATATTGTCTTCCTTAAAATGATAAGGGAAGTATTTAATATTCTTGATATCACTTTTTTTCTCTCCCAATTGGACTGCTCTGCTATAACATGTATTTTTTCAATTATAACAGAATACTGCCATTTATTCTATAAAGTAATTCAGCTTCTTACTACATTTGTCTGATGTATTTTTGGTATATTCTAAAGAAAGAGGATGTCTATGGTTTTCCATGCACCTGTAGAACATTTAACAAGTCAAAGAAATCAAGATATCAAAAAGTAACATTTTCACAAACAATAATAAATGTCAGGACTTCTTAAAGTATCAGTAAGAACATCTCCACTGTGAGGAGTCTGGAAGGACTAAAAGCCAGTGCTAAAATAAATAAATAGCCTAATAAATAGAATGAGGCATGCCTAACTTCTAGTATTTTTGTAGAAAAATTCTTCCATTAAACCCAGGAATTATTCTTAGCCTTGAATAAAATTTCAATCACATCCCTAAAACTCAAGAGGAATAAGACGCAGTCAGCCACTGCCATACAGGGACGTGCATTCTAGGAGGGGAATGGACACAAGTCACTTCATATGCTAGAAGGTGAGCTTGAAGAGGGCTGCATTCTATGATCCAGCACTGAGACCAGCTCCAGCACAGAGCAGGAGTTCAACAAATGCAGAGGGAACGAATGAATGAGGCTATGCAGTGATTATGAAACAAAGGCAGACAGACCAGTGTTCAAATTCTTATTAGGTGACATTGAGCCTCAACAAATCTGTTTCCTCATCTATAAAATAGGTAAGAACCATCTCACAGAGTAATTATGAGGACTGAATGAGGTAACACATGAAAAGCTCTTCGCTGTCACTTAGTCAGTACTCAGTAAATGGAAGCCATTACTATTACCACCCAGAATCATTTACTAGAGAGAAAGACTGACATTTATATAGATACTTCCTAGTTTTTGAACAAAGGGAAAAAAGCCCTAAGTCAGTTTTTTGGGTCTGTGAAGCACTGTAGACAAGGCGGTGAACTTTTTAAAGGCATGCACGCAGCTGCCTCACTGCAGTCAGAGGTTACTATGAGACTATGCTTCTCAATGGAACAGAACAAAGGTGCTTCCTGCTGGCCCAGAATTAAAATGGGTTCTTTGCTTTTTTCCCCATGGCTGCCTACTCTTAATGGGTAGGGAAAGTTCTGATGCTTTTTGAACTCTACTAAAGCTACTCATCTTTGTTCTATTTGATAACCAAAGACCTCACAATGAGGATTAGGAAAAAAAAAAGAAAGAAGCCCCACCCCACCCCAACCCACAGAAAGAATATTCAATACCGACCATAGGCCAGGCTCTACACTATATACTTTCTTATCTCATTTAAGTCTTTAATCTTGAAAAGGATGTGCAATAAAGAGTAATTTGCCTAAAGTCACACAGCTACTAAGTAAGACAAATATACCGCTAATCCATGCTCCTAACTAGTCGTTAATGCTACCTATATCCAAGCAGTTACAAATATAGGCTGTTAGAAATGAGAAAATTGGATTTACCAAAGTCCTATGTATTAGTACTTCAGATCAAGACAAAAGCCTTATACAACCTAAAAAGCACATGACTCCCTAAATAGATGAATAAATAGAAGCCTAATTTATTTACTTATTATTTGTTGTAGTCAGTAGGTAATAAACTCATGTAATACTCATGACTACTAAGTAACTAATTTAAATAAAAATTCCACACATTTTTAATAATTTTTTGGTTAGAAGATAGTATAAAAGTATAAGAAGTCTCAAAAAAGGCAAAATAAGGAGGCATTCAGGTCATTAAAGTCTGTTTTTAAAGGATATTTAAATGTTTAAGATGTAATGAAAAAGTGGGGAAAATGGATATAAGGACACAGATAAAGATATAGAATATGTCCCAAGTGTATTAAAAACACACACCTTTTTTAAATTACTAGAAAAAGAAAAAAGATAGGAAGAAATACTCCAAATGGGTAAGAAGTTCTCTTTCAGCTGTGAAGTTATAGGTATATTTTTGTTGTATTCTTTATCTTTTCTGTTTTTCACAATAAGCATGAAATATTTTTTATAATTTTAAAGTCATTTAAAAATTTGTGGTAATGGATGATATTAAGTATTTAGAGTTGAGCATTCAAGACAAAGACTACAGATATTAAACCATTAAGAAACCAATTTAATATGTTTCTTCTACATTAATGTAATTTTTAAAATGTGTACTTCAAGTAGCTCCAAATTGCAGAATGCAATGTTCTCTTCACGGTAAACATTAAGATTACATTTAGAATCTCTAAAATGTAAGTTATTTTTCTTCCTCTGATTTAGAAGAAATATAAATATATACTTTTGTAAAGTATAATATAATGGTCTGAAATTACTGGCAGTATGTCATTCATTAAAATCTAACATGAACGCAGGGCTGCTGTAAAACAAGGACATCTGTGAACTTTCCTAACTGGAAAGTGATCACTGTCAAGGACATTTGCAAATGAATCCTTCAAGGTGACAATCTTCACCTTTAGCACTTACTGCCCAAATGAAAGTGACTAAATGACTACAATGTACAAAAAGCCGTATGTTTAACTTTGGACTCTTGATATTCAATTATTTATTGTTAGTCCTATAGTTTTGATGTGATCTCTGAAACACCGAGAAATGGAGTTTTTCCTATAGTTAAGAGTGTCTCTGAGTTAAAATGCAAAACTCTGAAAAACTGGGCAAGACAATGAAGAGGGCATGGTTTCAAATTGAAGACTCTTTAAAATAAAATATAACCCCACCAGGGCTCAGGAATCGAACATGCAACTAAGTACACTTCCAAGGAAACGAAACAAATAAGTTATATTAAAAGGGGAAGCTATCAGATCCCTAATGATACAGAGAACATCCTGAACAATTTTTAAAAAAACAAGAACAGTTACAAAATTCATGTCATCTCCAAATTTGCCTTTAGCTTTCCTCACATTTGATAGGAATGTTTATACTCAAATCTTAATGGTGATTCTATAGTACAAGTAAAGCTGAAAGTAGTTTCAATAAAAAGTAACCTCAGTAGCAGCACTTAAACATTTAATAAAAGTTCTTTAGCTGAGCACACAATATTTTAAAAACTCATTTTAGATATGTATCGAATTTACATGGATTTTAGCTAAATGCTTATGTACATTCCAAAGGAACCAAAGAAACAAGCTCCAAACACAAGTTTCTCGATTAGCAAATATGTCAATGCTTCTCTTGTCCCATCACTGTCCGTAGAAATCCCTTCTACTCTTCAGGCTCATCCTAAATGCTCTGCTGGATCCTGGCAAGTAAATACTATTTTCTACCCACTAAACCTGTATAGTTTATCTATATTTTATCTTTCCTATGGTCCATGCTTTCCATCAAACATAACGCAGGTATAATACCTAGCACAGTGTGGAGTAAACACAGACAAAATATGAGTTTGCATTCCTTCCCATTTTCATGATGGCAGTACCCTCAGTTACACTGTAACATGATGACAGAGGCCTGGGACCGAACTGCACCCACCTTTCTATCTCCTACAGAACCTACCTAGAACAAGACCTTGAAAGAAAATTAGTTGCTCAGTTAATGCTCTATTACTGAAGTTTCACATTATTAGTAACAGTAATGGATACAGACCAAAAAAATGTTCCTATCTTCCTTCACAGTCCCCAATTTTAGAGTATATTGATAAGATTATCTACAGGCGACCACAAAAGACACCTACTAGAGCTACATTTGCTCTTTTTGTAAAATCTTTTTAAATTCTGTCAAATAATAAAGAAAATCTTAAAATACCAAAAGGCTTAAAATGAAAATCAATAGTGGGCAGCTCACCCCCTTTCTCAACCTCAGTCCTACTCCCTCAGGAGAACCCCTTCTAAGAGTCTGTGTTTTTACTTCTTTTGGATACATCCATGTGTGTATTCCATCATTGGTCAATTTTAGATATTACTTAGTTTTCTACTGCGATACAAGACAATATAACATATTACTGCCACTCTCCCTTGCCCTCCACTCACCCATCAAATCACTACTCTTAGTTATTCTACTATATTGCCTCAGTTAAGTAACTTTAAATAAATGACTTAAAATTCAATTTCTGTCCAATCAAATATAGACAGTTCTTATATTTGCAAACTAACACAAAGTGGTGTAAAAAGCAGACTTTGACACTAAACTGACCTACATTTGAATTATTTTTGTATGTGACTCTTAGCCATTAAATAATGAGCCTCATTTTTCTCATTTATAAAATAAAAAACAAAAATTTAAGGCTCTACTAAAACATTATAGACAATTATTTACGTGTATGCAAATAACTTGGTCACGGGTCTCCAAACTTTTCAGCCCGTAGGCCGCATTAACTATCAAACAGCAGTTTGGGGGCCGACTACACACTCGAGGTTCAAATAAAAAAGAATCAAAACATAGATGTTGTTTTAAATTATTTATTTAATATTATTTTATTCAGATAAAAAGGTCTCCATGAGCCGGATGAGAGGGCCTCTTGGGCCGGATGCAGCACATGGGCCATAGTTTGGAGACCCCTGTTTAGAGCATAAAGTTTAAGGCAGAAGGGGACAAATAATGAAGGATAAAAAGGAGTATAGACTAAATCAAGCTTGTCCAACTCACAGCCCATGGGCCACATGCATCTCAGGATGGCTTTCAATGTGGCCCAATACAAATTTGTAAACTTTCTTAAAACATTCTGAGATTCTTTTAAAGTGTGTTTTGTTTTGTTTGTTTGTTTCCTCATCTGCTATCATTAGTGTATTTTATGTGGGGTCCAAGACAATTCTTTTTCCAGTGTGGCCCAGGGAAGCCAAAAGATTGGACACCCCTAGACTAAAGCATATAGGACATTTGTTTTTAACATGTTAAGAGGTTTGAACTTTACCCTATAACCACAGGACAAGCAAGGTGAATGACATGACCAGGGTGGAGATGAACACATCTGGATTTGGTGTAAAGGAATTAGTCAGATGGGAGGCAGGAAGAAGAGAAGGACGCAAGAAACTGGAAAACGGGAAATTATATGTGAAAGAAGTAAGAGAGGAACCAGAAATAAAGACTGGTGTAGGAGTCAAGTAACTTTGTTTTGGGAAGAAGTGGTCCACCCTGGTCTGGTGCCTAAGAAGAGTGTGCCACTCACCATGTTGTGACAAAAGGAGGTCACTAAGGGCCTTAAGAACAGCTGTGATGGCATGGAGGAGCTAGACAAAGGGTTGTGTTAGGTTGAAGAGTAGCTGGGAAGAGGGAGTGAAGCGGAAACCAGGACAGATAATTCTTTGAGATGTTGGCTTAGAAAGTAGGGAGGAAGTGGCAGAGGAGAGAAAAAGATACAGTGGAAAATGAAGATGATGAGGATGGGAGGAGCTTAAGCCTCTTCCATAGACTGAGGGAAAGAGCCAGCAATAAGGGATGGGAAGGGGATGAGAACAGGAACAGTTTACTGAGCGAGGTTCAAGAGAGCAGGGGTAATGGAGGCTGAAGGTGAAGCCTTGTACAAGGATACTTGGGAAGCCTTTTATCTTCTAAAAACTGAAGGAAAGGGGGAAAGGATGGGAGTAAATAGAGATACATTTGAAGTTGAAGGATAAGGGCTCTGCAGTAATTTATGCGCAGTGGCCCCAGGGTTTCTCAGTGAGATTAGGAAATAAGGTTGTCATCTGAGAAAAACAATGGTGTGACATAGATAGAGATGGAGTCTAGGCTTTAGTTGGCGCTAGTTGGCCACCTGCCAGGACATTACACAGAGGAATCAGGATCAGGCAAGTGTTGTACTAAATGACTTGTGAACTCCCTCAAAATTCAATGTTTCTATGAGTCAGATGGACAGAACAGTGGTCTTGTTCACTGACATTTCCTTGGCACCCAAAATAATACCTGGCATATAGCAGGCACTCAATATATTTGTTAAATAAATGAATGTCTAAATAAGCTTCTCGTCCAACAATGCAAATAAACCATTTTAGTTGGGACAACCTGCTTTGATATAGACTCATTTGAACATGTTTAATATGTTAAAATGCTTCCTGGGGCCTCGGAACTCAATGACTCCAATCTTCTCCCCTAATCTCAGGAAGATGTAGACAAGTCAAACCAGACACTTTGGGCTACAAAGTGGGTATTTCCAGCTTGACTTTCTCCCTGGGCAATTCTAGAACAAATTATCAATAAAATGGCCAAATATCTCTTTTGTTTTATTATACAATAAGCTTTTTTGAAATGAGCACGTTTATTCACTCAGATTTTCACTTAGATTCTACCACTATAGGTAGAATGTAACCTTAACCTTTTCTGATATATTAAGCTCTCTCTCCTCTCATTGGTCTTGGTGACATTTACCACTGAGTAACATGAAGAGAAAGAAACAAAAAACGAAACAAAACAAAAAAGCCCCAAGACTTTCAAAACGCAAACTTCACTGGAAATATGGTATGATTAGATAATTAAAATGTAACACAGGCCGTGTTAATGTTGAATATTCCCAATGCATTACCTGGGTGGAAGGCTTTGGTTTTCGCATTAGTGATTCCAGAAGAGCTTGCCTCCATTTTTATTGACCTTCTACCTGGTGGGAGTGAGGAATGCCTGACCACGGGCAGACGCCTTGACCCTGGGCGGCTCGCCGCACTTCGCCGTTGTTGGATTTGCAAACGCTTTTCAGCCCCATGAATAGATACACTTAAACCTGGAAAGAGAAATAGCACCATTACATTGAAGAAGTCAGTTCAGAATGGGTAAACTGCCACAGTATTCTCTGGCATAAAATCACGAAAGCATATGCAACTATGCTTTCAAATTCTTAAGGGATGCTAGTGATGCTGGAATTGTGATACTATTAAACACTGTTTCATTGAAAAGTGAATATCCTCAGTTTCATGACATGAACTTTATGAACATGGATCCAATAAAGTCAAATATTAAAATTCTTTCCAAATCCTGGGGAAAATATGCACATATCTGACACACAATAGTCAGAGTCTCTAAGGACTATGAAGCATTGCAGAGGTATCTAGAATTTCAATAAAAATCAAGAAACTCTCTCCATGGGATTTACACCGAGTCCAGAGTTAAAGATTGAACTTGGATTTACACCTCTGATAACCTTTCAGTTATGCATCTTTGTAGAGTTATTTTCCGGGAAAATTTCTCCCATATAAAGAACCTCATGTATGCCCCCTACACACATCCAACTCCAACAAATATCAAGATTTTTCCATAAATCTGAGGGGAAAAAAAGATTTTTCCAATCTTGTTTCATCTATCCTACTTCCTCTATTGTTGACTTGTTCCTTACGTGCCAGAGCAATTTAAAGCAAACCCCAGAAATCATGCCAATCTTATCAAAAACAATACTGATTGCATCAATTTACATTGATTATATCAATATGGATCACACCACAATGATACAGATGAAATACATTAAATCCTGAGTTCAAAAATATATTATTTTTTTACAAAACACTTACTCATCAACATTAGAAACTGCTAAAATATCAATTCATTGCTTAGAACTGATAAATAACAGGAAAACAAGAAAGCATTTGCCCTGCTTTTCCTTTATTAACTATATTTCAAAGTAACCAAATAATTAATAATAGAAAGTTTTTCACTACAGAATTCCAGCTAATAAATTACTGAATGGAAAGAACTAGAAAATCATTTGAGAAGCCTCAGTAAAATATGAAAGTGACATAATTTGTCAAAAAAGCACTATGAGGACAGAGCTGGAATTCAAACTCATGGGCGACAGAATCCAGATGTGTTCTTTTAAAAAAGCCAAGGAAAGGTGTTGGACTTACTTAATGCCAAGAAGCCAATGGGACTAAGTCAGGAATCAGGCCAGGTGATGGGGAAAGCTAAGCTTCATCAAATCACAGAAGTGTTTATTAAGAGGAGAATCATTTGAAACTTGAAGATACAAATTTGGAGTTACAAGTTACTTCAGTGGTTAGTTAATCAATCTGATGCCTTATACAGATGAGAAAACTGAACCTGGTGGGGTTTATGAATTTACAGCTGGTTTACATATTACCAATACTAGAAGGCTACAGTGAGAAGTCTGCTAAAAACCCAGACATGAGGAAGAAAAAAAAAAGGAAAAGGCTGCTCAGAGGTAAACTGTCCATCAGCAATCATGGTCATGTCAAAAATAATGAAAAGTTAACTTAAATGTTCCCAAGGGGGTGAAAAGGATACATATGATCTGGGCTAATTTGTAAATTCTAACAACTTTTAACAAAGGATAACTCAAATCACAATGAAATGTGGTCAAAGAAGCATAAAAACAAACAAAACAAAACCAACATGGCATGCAGCGACCATCCAGGCAACAGCCTCAAAGTTCAAGAGTTCCAAGACAGTCCTGACTCACAATTTTCCTTTCCTTTAGTCCCTTAACTGCCCTCTTTCTGGTAGTGCTCATCAGACAGCCTTCAAATCAGGATTTGGCTTCCAGTGCAGGGAGAGAGTGGTCCTGTCTACCCGTCAGACTGGGTTTCCCGTGTGAGCTAACAAACGGAGACCCTGGGTTTCCACACATCTCCCTTCTCATGACTTGCTTAGTATGAGTCTGCCCCCAGGATCTGGTTTCTGAGCCTTGGTCCTGGAATTTCACCCAGCTAAGATCTGTCTTGCTGGGCTGCCCCCTGGGAGATAGCCTGGCAGCCTTGCCTGGGCAATGCACGCCCAGTTCTGAGCTCAGGTACCTGGGGAAGTATGTGACTTAAACTCCTGGGGTCTCTCTCTATGGCAGGATGAGCACCACTCCTCCATGGTCCCCACCACCACTGTACACTCCGCACATCCAGAGGTGCAAAGTGAACGTCTGCAGAATCATCGAAATTCCAGGAGAAGGCAGGCAGATTTTCAGGTGACAGGTGAAGGGGCTGGGCAAGACATTTTAAGTCAACATCAGATGGCACATGTGGTGTTGATCTGAGAATATGAAAGATTGCTCTCCCCAAAACATTTCTTATTGCCCCTTTTGTAGAGGATTACTGGGCTGAAGGAAGCAGGACTGTGAGTCCATGTGGCACTTCTAGCTCTTATATAACTCCCCTCAAGGAAACACAAAATGACAGAAAGGAGAATGGAAATTATGCAGTGAAAATAAATGGCATAGGTACTTGAAATTGTTGAATTCCATGTTTTAAAAGCTATAATAATGGAGATCATGGGGAAAATGTTAAAAAATAAAAAAGAATTCATGAGTATTACCAGAAGATAAATGAGGAAGTTGGGTATGTTACAGGGGAATTTGAGAGGAACCCCTAATACCTGAGCAAATCCACCGAGGTTCTCAAAAATTAAGAGTTCTCAGAGGTACAGAGAAAGGACCCAAACCACCAGAATTCTCATACAATGGCCAAGTCCATGGAGGAGACAGATGTGTAAACAAATAATCCACAAAACAGAAAATATACTCCAGATAT
The DNA here is from genome assembly GCA_004027555.1 of Craseonycteris thonglongyai. Taxonomy (NCBI): domain Eukaryota; kingdom Metazoa; phylum Chordata; class Mammalia; order Chiroptera; family Craseonycteridae; genus Craseonycteris; species Craseonycteris thonglongyai. The sequence continues at coordinate 11,648 of PVKE010037532.1, forward strand.
ATGAAGAGGTTAATATTTATAGAAGATTCCACAGTCACGTCTGCAGAAATAAATTGTCAATGAATAAATTGCATCATACATTTTGTTATTTTACAAAAAAAGTTGACATCATGATTATCTATTAAATGCCAGGCACTGTACTTAGATCTTGATTGTTACCATTAATGCCTCATCACAACCCTAGAAGACAGATAGCTGTCTTTTACAGATGAGAAACCTAAGGTTCAGCAGATGAAATTACTGGTCCAAGGTCATACAATGACTAATTAACTGGAATCTTAACCCTTGCACTTTTGCACTACACCATGTAGCCTAAGGAATTAAATAGCAGAACACAGGCTAATTGTTTTCTGAATAATTTAATAAAGTAGGGCTGGAAAGTACATGATCTATCAAGGTGAGGTTGGAAGGCATAGTATGCTGACACTCCTTTGACCCCAACACTTACAGAGCTGTCATTTCCACATGGGCCCACATGGATAATACAGGATAATCTCTTCATCACAAAATCCTTAACTTAATTCCATCCACAAACACTTTCCAAATAAGGTCACATTCACGGATTCTGGAGATTAGGACAGGAAGATATATTTGGGAACCATTGTCAGCCTATCTCAGTGGACATGGTATTTTCCCAAGGTTTTTAGTCTGGCCTTCCCTTTCTCTACCTCTTTTGTGCAAGTGAGATGCGCTCCATGTCCCCAGCTGTCCTCTTTGTGTGGTCATCTTCTAAAGTCACTCCTGCTTTTCTGTCTCCTAAATTTCAAGCCCACCTTTTCTACCTGGTCTGAGTTTTCTCCTGAGAGATTCAGTGAGTCCTCAGAAACACAATAAATGATTTCTTTTAAGCTGTTCACAGATGTTCCTTATTTCTCAGACATTCTATCTAAAATGTAAGTATTCTTCTCAATAAAATGAAATTCTTTGGTCCTCTTTCTTTTGGGCTCACTTCCCACATGTACTGGTTTTGGCTGCATCCCCCAGTAGACGTGTGCTGGTGTAGAAATGATTTGCTTTCATCTAAATGTCACTCCTGTGATTCAGAAGAGATTTGTGCCACAGGAACATTTGCAGATCTGTCAATGTTTTACAACTTGCAGTAAAAACGTGTGTGTTTTGCATCACTCTCCTTGTCATTTCCTAGATAAATTCCTTTTCTAACCCCTCAAAAACAAAGTTTTGAATGTCACCACCATGAGCAACAAATAAGACTCATCTATTTCTACTTAAGAAGAAAGCCATCTCTGGAATGGAATATTTATTTCTAGTTTTCTCTTGTTTTCAGTGTGAGCTAGAATGTGGAGAACAAACCCCACCAGTCTCTTCCTTCCCAGAGCACATAGCGAATGGAGGTGAAAATTCTCCTAGCTACTATCAGGCCTGGATTCATGTGCCCAATCTTTCTGGCGCTTTTCTAATAGCCTCTCTTATGTGGCTCAAAAACCATTTTACAAAATGTTTACGAAAATATGCTGATACCCTCCCATGTCCTAGGGAAAGAAGGCCCAAACACACAGAAATGCACACACCAAAGGGCACACCCCACTTGTCATTAGATTAGATGTGTTCCCATGACTGGGGACAGAATCTGTGCCACCTCAGTCAGGTGAGCCCAGGAGAACCCAGAGTGAGCAGATTTTGAGGAGCTCCGAGTCTCAGGAATGGTGGGACATAGAGTGTGAGTGCACTGCCGGGAGCTGTCCCAGATGCTGAGATGAAACCCACTGAGAACCCCTCTGGAGACCCAGAGCTATGACAGTGCTTAGTCTCAGCAGGCCTGACAAGACGACTGGCTACAACCCAACCTTCCTCCCATCACTCCTGCCTCTGGGGAGTGTCATGCCTCCTTTTATTTGGTCTTCCCACATTGTGACAGGCTCACTGATGGGCTAGCATCAGGAAGTTCCCAAAGTCTGACACCACCAGCACATCAAAACCAGGGGGAACTTCCTGCCAAGTAGCTGCTATTTGCAATTTTCTGACAGTTGTCTGTCTGAAGCCACACTGGCAATCAGGCACTTAGAAAAGAGACCAAAAATGCTAGCAACTAAATATATTACCTAGATATAACGTCTGGTTCAATGTCTATCTGAAGAATCACAAAGGATAAGAGTCTCTAAGAATGTTTAGCCAGCATGACTTGAATTCAAATAAAGTGCTGGGGATAAATTGCCGGGGTTTCTCTCCTTCAAATCCACCTCTTGATTCTTTAGAACCTTTTTGCAACTTCTTTCTCTCCTGTGGCTGGGACAGATTTAGTCTCCTATTTTAACCCTGCTAGAATTCTTCTAGAAAGACTTCATTTCAGAAAAGTACAGTCACAGAGTGAATTATTCTCCATAGTTCTTCAGACCATTTCTCTGCCATGTGACCCATCAGTACTTCCCAGTAAAGAGGGAAAATACAAGTTCTGACAAGTTCGCGAACTTGCCACCGTGCGCTTATGTTGGCAGCACTGTACAAACAGCTTGGTAAGGCTTTATAACCTTGGTACATTAGTGTTTCACAGCTGTGTTCATGTCGATGTGTGGCGGTGCCTTGCTGAGTGGTGTTCATTATTGTTGTGGGGTTTTGTGTGCCATCGCGAGAATGTCAAAGCTTGAATCAAAGTAATGAACAAACATTAAATTTCTTGTTAAACTTGGCAAGAGAGAAAGTGACATCAGTGGCATGTTAGTCTAAGTTTATGGAGATAATGCCATGAATAAAATGGCAGTGTACAAATGGATTAAATGTTTTTCTGAGGGAAGAGGAATTGTCTCTGATAAAGAGAGGTCAGGATGGTTAGTAATGAGCAGGACTGATGCAAACATCGCAAAAATTCATCAAACTGTGAGTCAAAATCTTCAGATGACTGTGAGAAGCATTAGCAGACCAAGTAAATATCAACAGAGAAACAGGAAAATCTTCACTGAAAATTGTGGCTTGAGAAAGATATGTGCAAAAATGGTCCCTAAGGAGCTGATGAACAAAAGCAAAGGAGAGTACAAATTTGCCAAGACCTTTTGGAAAGGCAAGATGTTTTGGGATGTCACCACTGACAGCGAAACATGGGTGTACCAATACAACCCTAAAACAAAGCATCCAAATGAACACTGGAAGTCAGCCAATTCTCCACAACCAAAAATGTTCCATCAGTCCAAATCAAGAGTCAAATGATGCTACTCACCTTTTTTGATGTCAAAGAGATTGCTCATAATTAATTTGTATCAATTGGACAGTCAACCAAGTTGACTATTTGGAAAGGCTGAAAAGGCTGTGTAAAAAAGTTAGACAGAAATGACTTGAACTTTTCACCAACAACTCATGGCTCTTGCATCACGACAATGCACCACCTGACGGGGCGCTGTCTGTGAGAGAGTTCTTAGCCAATAAAAATAACTATGGGAACACCCTCCCTACTCACCTGATATGACCCTCAGTGACTTTTTTCCTTATCCAAAAAAGATAAGAAAAATATTGAAAGGAAGGTATTTTTATGACATTCTGGACATTAAGAGTATATGACGGTGGCTCTGATGGCCATTCAAGAAAGAGTTCCAAAATTGCTTTGAAGGGTGGACTAGGCGCTGGCATCAGTACATAGCTTCCCAAGGCGAGGACTTCAAAGGTGACCATAGTGATATTCAGCAATGAGGTATAGAGCACTTTTTCTAGAATGAGTTTCCGAACTTAACTGTCAGCCCTCACATAATACAATAAAAGAACTGCCAGCTAGAGAAGAGCCCTCTCAGGGAAACTAGTCCAACCAATAGAGAACCATTCTATTACCAACAGACAATTGTGCTAACCTGTGTTTATCCCATTGCTTTAGTAAAAACTAACATTTCTTAGAGGGAGAGTCAACTCAGTCCTGCTGCGATTCTAAATGCTGATTCTGATTTGGCTGGAGTGGAACCAATCTTTAAATGACAGCACTGTTGGATATTTACACATAAGTGGGCGGGGTGCCGAAAGCCCGGGTGCATGCACACAGCGATGCGCAGCGGCCCAGTGAGCGGGGCGCCGAAAGCCCAGTAGTGCCCTGGCGAGCAGGCAGCGGTGCCGCAGCGGCCCAGTGGGCGGGGCGCCGAAAGCCCTGCGCGCACAGGCCGTAGCTCGGGCGGCAGCCGCTCTACGCTCCCGGCTCTGCTGAGACCGCCGGATTCACTCCCAGCACGTCCCATGCAGCTGTGCCCACTCCAGCCCCAGCCCTCACTCCAAGAGCCC
>PVKE010037533.1:0-15856 GCA_004027555.1 Craseonycteris thonglongyai
TTTGGGTTATTTATAGTTTTACAGTTTGAGGCTACTTTTTAAAAGCTGCATTTGGCTACCTGTACAAGTATTTATTTGTATGGATATTTCTTTTCTTGAGTAACTAATTACCAGTGGTAGAATGTCTGGGTCATACCAAGGGGAAGCTGAGATTGCTCAGCAGGTTAAGTTCTCAATTTGCAGTTCCGGGGACTGAGGATCAAATCCCAGCTCTGGCCCATGCAGACCCATATGTTGAATTGGGGTGTGCATCCCATGTGGGAGACCCCCAGTTTGGATCTCACCAGGGGCGAGCTTCCCATGTTGGAGGCCCCTCGGTTCAGCCCTCAGCTTGCGGGGATGTGCCTCCCATGAGGGAAGCTCCCACCTCGGTTCCTGCCCTGTGCACCCCCACCCACTTGTGTGGAACAAAACCATGTTGAAAACTGATGACATACAACTATGGAGACTGCTCTGGGCCCTCCCCTTTTTCTCTGTCTCTCTCTGTCTCTGTTAAAAACAATAAAATAAATCTTTAAAAAAAATAAACTGCCAAAATGTTTCCCAACATGGTTGTATCATTTTATATTTCTACCAGAAGTTTGAGTATTCTAGTTTCTCCAAATCCTTGTCAACACTTGGTATAATCTGTCTTTTTAATTTGAGGTATTCTAATAAGTATGTGGTGGTACCTTATTGTGATTTTAATTTGTATCATCATAATGACTAATGAGGTTGAGCATCTTTTCATGTACTTGTTTATGGTTACCTATTTTAAGAAAGAGTTTGTAAAGAATCGATGCTATTTTTTTTTTTTCTTACATGTTTGGTAGAATTCTCCAGTAAAGCCATCTAGGCCTGTGGATTTCTTTATGAAAAGTTCTAATTACATAATTAATTTTTTTTAACATTTTTTTTGTTTGTTTTTGACAGAGAGAGACACAGAGAGAGATACAGAGACAGAGAGAGAACTGAACTGGGAGAACTCCCCAGTTCAGCACATGGGTCCGCACAGGCTGGGGCTGGGATTCAATCCTCGGTCCCCGGTGCTGCAAAGTGAGCGCTCAACCCACTGAGCCATCCCGGCTTTCCTTACATAATTAATTTTTAAATAAATATATGACAATCACATTATCTATTTCTTCTTGAGTGAGGTTTGGTAGTTGCTGTCTTTCAGAGTTTGTGTATTTATCTGTTATCAAATTGTTTGGCATAAAATAGTCCCTAACCTACCATTATTATTATCTTTTTTATATCTACAAAATCTGTAGTGAAATCTCTCTCATTCCTCATATTAGTAATTTGTATATATATCTCTCTCTTCTGCCCTTCTCTCCCTCTTTCTTTTTCTCTTCCCTGACCAGACTAGCAAGAACTTTATAAATTTTATTCATTTTCTCCAAGAACCAACTTGCTGTTTCAAATATTTTTCTATTGCTTTTATTTTATCTAGTAAATTGATTTCTGCAGCAAATTTTATTATTTTTAAATTTTTTTATTTTTGGTAATTATCTTTTTTTCTAGTTTCTTAAGGTTGAATCTGAGGACTTTGATTTGAGACCTTTATTCTTTTCTGATACAGGTGTTTATGCTAAAAAAATCCTGTAAATATTGTTTAGTGGCACCATATGAAATTGTGTATTAATTTTTTATTTAGTTAAAAATACTTTTCAATTACACTTTATAGGTATTTATTTTTCAACTCATGAGTATTTTGAGAAGTGGACTTTTTACTTCCAAAATATATGGATATTTTCTGGCAATATTTCTATTACAGTACACTTTCTATTAACCAGAACTTAAATAAGTAGCTGGCAAAAAAAAAGGGAAAAGAAATAATACTTTAAATAAAAATTTAAATAAAATCAATTTCTAGCAGAAATGTAAGTTCAAACTTGGTGAGCCACCCCATAAACACACACTTCATGAACCACGTGTTTCTTTCCCACTCCTGCCAATTCACCATCTATAAACATACTGGTTGGATGAGATCTACTATTATTCAAATTTTCTATTCTCACCCAAATTCAGGTATGCTGAATTTGGGTCCCAAACAAGCATAAATGCATAGTTTTCACCCTCCAGCAGAAGATGGAAATATGCAAGACGCTTGAGAAAATGTCTGTTCATTAATGACTTATGACTTTAAGGTTCAGTCTCAGAGATAAAGGAGTTTTATGTTAAGTCAGAGAGTAAGAAGAGTGTGGAGGCATGTCATACTTTTCATACACCAAAAATGGAAGTGTTTGGCCAGATCCTGTATGAGTAGTTTTCACTGAAAAGTTCTGAGAGTGGCTATATTTCTGGACCCATGTTGCAGGAGAAGGTAAGAGAATTTCATGAGAAAATGAACACTGAAGGTCAGTGTTCACTTTCAAGTGTCTGGCTTACCAGATTCAAGGTTTGCCATAGCATCCTTAAGCTGGACTTGTCAGGCGAGCAGAAATCACCTGATTTTGAGGCATGCCACCCCCTAAATAATTTCAACGTGTCAGTCAGCTGGTAAAATCATAACTACTGGTTTTTGTAATATGGAGGCCATCCTGTTAAGCAATTAAAAGGATGAGGGTGTCACAATAACTGGAGGGTACTATTCCAGTCTGAGGAAACTGTTGAAAGTATCTGTGAAGGAGAAAAGAAGCAGAAAATGGACCAAAGAGGTACTGTTTTTGCACAACGTGCCTGTGCACAAGAGCAATGTTGCATTGGCTCCACTTCACAACTGTGGCTTCTAAAACTAAACTACCCTCCCTACAGTCCAGACCTGGCTCTGTCAGATTATTATTTGTTCCCAAATATGAAAAACAAACAAAAAACGCTTCAAGAGAAGAAATTTATAGATGATGAAGAGGTTAAAACTGCAATTTGAGGGCAGAAACAAAACTTTTTTCTTTTTTGAGGTTATAAATAAACTTAAAGAACAATCTGAAAAGTGTTTTAGGGTTAAGGATGGATATATTGAAAAAACTAATAGTTTTTTTTTAACCCTTCTTCATTTTGTGCATTTCTTGACCATCCCTCATAAATATTCCATGTATCTTTGACAAAAAGTGCTGTGTTTGGGTGGCATGTTCTGTATAAACTTCAATTTGGTTAAGTTGTTTCACATTGTTGTCAGGCTTTTCTGTCCTTAGCAATATTGTTTACTTGTTCTATCAGTTATTAAAAAGGGATATTGAAGTCTTTGACTATATTTCTGGATTTATCTATTAATAGTTCTTCTTGACATTCTATCAGTTTTGCTTCATGCATTTTGAATAATCTGACTAGACATGCCATTTTAAATGGGACAGAAAACAACAGTATTTTCCTGTTTCAAACAGTATGGAAGGCCAGCCTACTGACTCCTTAAATTTAGTCCAGTGCGAGAAGGCTGACCAGATGTACCATTTGGAACAGGACATACAGTTGTTTTCTGTCCTGTTTAAAATAGTACATCTTTGGGAAGCTGAGATGGCTCAGTGGGTTAAGCACTCACTTTGCAGCTCTGGGGACCGAGGATCGAATCCCGGCCCCGGCTTGTGCGGAACCACATGCTGAACTGGGGAGTTCCCCCAGTTCAGTTCTTCCTCTGGCTCTGGCTCTGTATCTCTCTCTCTCTGTCAAAAAATTAATAAATAAAAAAATAAAAGTTTAAGATAGTACATCTGGTCAGCCTAATTTTGAACCTCTGTTATTAGTTGCATAACCTTTCAGATTTTTTATGTATTTTGATAAATTGACCCTTTGTTATTATGAAATAGTGTTCTTTATCCATGGTAATGTCCTCTGTTCTGAAATTCACTTTGTCTGATATTAATATTTCCACTACAGCTTTTCTTGTTAGTGTTAACATGATATTGTTTATTTTTTACTTTAAAACTCCTTGTGTATTTATATTTAACATGCTTTCTTATAGGCAGCATATACTTTAATCTTAATTTTTATCAAATCTGACATATTTGCCCATTAATTGGGATATGAAGACTATTTACACTTAATATGATTATTGATGCAATTGGGTTAAATTTTATCATCTTGCTATTTGATATCTATTTGTTCCATATGTTCTGTACTCTCTTTTGTCTCTTTTTCTTCATTCTGTTTCATTAATTAATTTTTGTGATTCCATTTTCTCTCCTGAGTTGGCTTAACCATTTGTTTTAGTGGTTGCTCTAGAATATATAGATTACATACTTAACTTATCACACTTTACCTACAAATGATATTATACCACTTCGCATAAAGTATAAGAACTTAAAATAATATGCCTGTTTTTAATCTCTCAGATTCTGTGCTATTATTGTCATGCATTTTATTTTTATGTTTGGCATTTATATGTTATAAACACAAAGCTATATCATTAGTATTTAAAACATTCAATTTTTATTTTAAAGTGATGAGAAAATGGTCAGATTTTACCCATGTAATTATCATTTTCAGATCTTTTTATTTCTTTATATAGATTTCTATTGCCTTCAGGTATCATTTTTCTTCTGCCAGGATGACCTCCTTTAACATTTCTTATAGTATACGGATACTGGTGATACGTTCTCTCAACCTTCATATCTTTGAAAGGATCTTATTTTGCCTTTACTTCTGAAACGTATTTTTACTATGTTCAGAATTTTAGATTTATTTTTTTCTTCTGGTTTTTTTAAAAGATGTTGCTTCATTGTCTTTTCACGTGATCATTCCTCACAAGAAATCTGCTCTTATCTGTATCTTTGCTCATCTGAATGTAATATATATTTTTCTCCCACTTTTTTTAGAACTTTCTCTTTATCACAGATTTTGTGCCAGTTTATTACAATGTGCTTTGGAGTAGTTGCTTTCATATTTCTTATACTTGGGGTATGTTGAATTTATTGAATCTCTAGGCCTATATTTTTCATAAAATTTGTAAATTTGTGGGTCATTATTTCTTCATTTATTTTTTTATTCCTCCACCTCTTTTTTTAGGAACTCCAATTACAAGTGTGTTGGTACACTTGCTCATGGGTACTCTTTCTATTTTTTCAATTATTTTTTATCTGTGCATTTTATGTTGTATAGTTTCTTTTGTTACTTTTTTTGTTAATTTTTTTATTGTTAAATTTATTGGGGTGACATGGATTGATATCAATTAAATTGTTTCCAGGTTTTGCTATGTTTTTGAATTTGCTAGTTGTTTCTTCTGCAATGACTAATATATCATTATTCATATCCAGTGTATTTTGCATCTCTGACATTACAGTTTTCATTTCTAAAATTTTTATTTGGGTATTCTGTTATATCTTCCCTATCTCTACTTAACTTTTGAACATATGATATACAGTTATAATAACTATTTCAATGTCATTGTTTACTTATTCTAACCAGTTCTAGGTCAATTTTACTTATTAGATCATTTTTATCATTATTGGCCATCTTTTCTGACTTTGTGCATGCCTGGTAATTTTTTATTAAATGCTAGATTTTTATGAAACACTAGATATTCTGAGTGTTGCTTTTAAAATTCATTAGGTGAGGCTAGAACAGTACTGACTAGTGTTAAATATTCCCCAGTACTGAGATAAGACTTTTCTGTGTACTTTGGCTGATGCTTCATAAATCATGAGGTTTTCTAGTTCAGCTAGTTAGATTATTTTCAACACAATGCATGCACCATGCACTGTTACTTGTCATCTTTTGGGGTGGTTCTTTGTTCAACCTCAGCATTTCCCACATGTGCATGCACTTATGAATCAATCTCTGCTGAGTACTCAGAGTGATCCCCTGCAAATTACCAAAGTTCTTTCTCTGTACACCTATCTTCTCTCTGATATTTTGTCTTAACAATGCTAGTCATATTCTTCTTTTCAGACCCTTATGAACATCTCAACTCAGGATTTCTTCTAGCTCTGCCTCAGTTCGTTTTCTCTGCACTATAGTTTAGAATTTCTGGCAAGTCAGTAAACAGGGATTACTTCATTTGGTTTTTATTTCTCAGAAATCACTGTGTTTTGTCACATGAAGTCCAGTGTCTTAAAAACTATTGTTTTTTATGTTTTGTCAAATTGTGGGTTGTTTCTGTCAGGAAGATAAATTTGGTGCCTGTTACTGCATTCTGGCTGGAAGTAGAAACCCAAATGTTTGCTAGCAACCAAATTGATTGTATGTTAGGAAATAACAGTCTGAGCATTTTACATCTCAACACAACTTAGTGTTACTTATATGTTGCCTTTTGACTGCATTTTAGTTCTGTTTTAAGGAATTTATAAGTGGGTTTAGATTGGTATGTAACCCATTTTTTTAAATATAATTGGAAATAGGCTCCCAGTTACCATTTTCATGTAGTGTGTCTTTTTTTCTATTAATGTCAGTTAGGAAATGCTTAGGTTTAGCTTAGACTTATATCTATCACATAAAAATAATTCTAGAATTAGCCTACCCAGAGCTGTCATGGAAGCTCCATGAAGTTTTCAGAGACAAGTGCCTTCTGTCTTTCCTTAGTGCATAAATCCCATCTTCCTCAGAATTACAAGATGACTATTGGAGCATTAGTCATCAAGTCTACATTCTAGCCCCTCCTAGTAAGTCAGTCATCTCTTAGTAGATTTTTCTTTTATTTATTTATTTATTTATTTATTTATCTATTTTTACTGTTAAATTTAATGGGGTAACGTTGATTGGTAACAATTAGACAGTTTCCAGATGTACAAGTCCACATCACATCACCCATGTATCACATTATGTGCTCACCACCCAGAATCAGCTCCCCCTCCACCGCCATATATCCAGTGTCTACTCCCACCCAATCCCCCCAACTCTCCCTCCCCCTTCCCCCCCCCTCTCCAGGTAACCACCAAACTATTGAGTGTGTCCATAATGCTGGTTGTTGCTAGAGGCCTATCTAGTGCTTTCTTCTTACTGCAATGAATGACTCACCCATACTTTCAAGAAAGGCTTACAAATGTAGTCTTTACACTAGGTATCTTGCTGGCCTGAATAAAACTAGAGCTCTGATGTTAAGTGATAAGAGGAAAAGTATAGATAAGCCATGAGGCACGTCTGCCACATTTGGCAAAGGACATAATGACAGATTACTTACTGTAAATGTGTAAGTGCATTTTTTAAATTTATTTTATTGTTTTGACAGAGAGAAAGACAGAGACAGAGAGAGACAGGGAGAAGGGGGAAGGCCCAGAGCAGTCTCCACAGTTGTATGTCATCAGTTTTTGACATGGTTTCATTCCACACAGGTGAGTGTGGGACTGCACAGGGTGGGAATTGGGCCCAGGGCCTGCCGCATGGGAGGTATACCCCCTCGAGCTGGGGGCCTCCCACATGAGAAGCACACCTGATTTCAGCATATGGGTCCACACAGGCAGGGACTGAGTCTCAATCCTCGGACCCTGGGGCTGCAAGGCAAGCACTTAACCCACTGATCCACTCCTTGTATATGCATTTTGAACATGAAAATGGTACATGGTTTAAAGATGTTTCTCTTGAAGCATAGGGGAAGAAGTTGTGGAATGAGAGAGACCAGTGATAGCTTCCTATTTGGTCTCTCCATGACTATAATCCAGGGATGCACCACTGAAGATTGGCAGTGGAAAAAGATCAATAAAACACTTCAAAATACTTACCTAAGGAAGAAACCATAGAAAAAATTTGGTGAAAAGTTCAGCCCTTCCCAGGACTTGAGACAATGATGTCTGAATTATGTATTGAAGACTCTCTGTTGTCGATAGGAATGTTGGAGTATTCTGACAGTAGCACATCTGGTATCTTCAGTGATTTAAAATGTGCAGAATACACTCTGACGTGTTGACTAACCTCGATCAAATATGGTCAAATCACTGGCATCATGAAGGTCCAAGCCTGTGTTTCCATGTCCCTGAACTACTTAGAGCCCAACAATTCCTGTACCTGAAGCCAGTTCTATCTTTTGCCTTATCAAAGACATAATAAACAAACAATAAATATGAGGTAGTATAAGAGTAAATAATCTGAGGTCAGACAAGTCAGGGCAGAGCTATTGTTCAATATTTTGTTAGTTGGGTGAACTTGGGCAAGTTATTCTTTGTCTCTGAGACACATTTACTGATCTGAAAAAAAGAGAATTATTACAATAATGCCTGACATATATAATTTTTTTGTGAGGCTTAGTCATGTTTGTCAAAAGAAGAGATCAGGACAGTTGGAGAGCTCAGACTCTAGCCTTGGCCCACTTCATTTACTTGATATGTTAACTTTAAATTTGCTTCACCTCTTTGGATCTTTATTTCTTTATCTGTCTTTTTCCAGAGTTTCAAAACCAGTTTTTGGCATATAGTGTCTACTCAATTTTTTTTTTGAATAAAACTTGGTTGGATCTTTAAAATAGAGATTTCATTTAGATTAGCATGTGTTGTGAGATGCTGATAAATTGATAATGCATATTGGAAATGCTTTTGCTTAAAGTGGTGTGGCAAAAAGTCCAAAAAGATTGTGTCATCAATGACACAAAACAACCATACCTCTTTTTGCTTATCGTTAAATTTAATATTATCTGAAATAAGAATAAACACTTGTTTTTGATAAGTTATTCTTACTTAAGTGTCTATTATTGCAGCTAAACTGAATTCTTTACTGATCCAAACTATTAATGTTTACTCAATAGTATTTCATAGAGAGAGCTGCTATTCCCCCTCAACTCTTGCTCATTTACTTCTTTAAATTTTCAACCAATTCATCGATTAAAATATTCCCATACACTTATTATGTGTGTTGTGTGCTAGGTGTTATACAAAACAAGTATGAACCCCAATTTTTGCCACTAAGAAACCTATAATCTTGTTGATATAGGGGGCCAGGGACACATGTATGTCATAATTAAATATTAGTTGATGGCCCTCAGTTGGACAGCAAGTTTCCTGAAAGCAGGAACCTAGTGTTCATTAACCTGTGGTCTTATCTTTGCCTCTAATGTAGAATATAATGAAAGCATGAAGATGATCAAGTTCCACAGGTGGTTTACTTTATGCACCTTGTGGTTCAGTTGTTCAATCAATTGGCTTTCTTATTTGAATGACTGATAATTTAAAAAGAATAAATGGCTATTTGATAGAATAAAAAATAATTAAACTCAGAATCTTCTAAGAAAGACTGATTCTTATCTAAGTCATATGAAGTACTAATTCCTGGCTCTAGAGAAAAGAGAGGAATGGAAATTATTAGAGCACTGTTACTTCACTGTGAACTAGGACTCTACTTTATGCTGACAATTATAACAATAATAAAGATGATGATGCTCCTTTATATTTCAGTACCACTTTGTGGTTTAAAAGATGTTTTCACGTAAGTTTAGAGAAGTAACTGAATATAAGGGAAATAGAAAGCAGTCTAGATTCTGTTAGACTTGGAGTCAAATCTGACCTCTATTTTCTGCATTATCAATTCTATCATCTTAAAATTAAAATAACAATGCATATTGCCAACACTTAGAGGCTAAATTTGAGAGCTCTCTAAAAAGTAAGAGAGAGGAAAAATAAAATTGTGTCTAAGAATTAAGTTTAAACATCAGCATAAGGGATACCAGGATGGCTCAGCAGGTTGAGTGCTTGTATTGCAGCCCCAAGGTCAGAGGAACGAATCCTGGCCCTGGCTCATGCAGACCCACATGTTGAGCTGGGGTATGCCCCCAGTTCAGTTACCACCAGGGAAGGTTTCCCTTGTAGAAGGCTCCAGCCCAGTTCCCACACTGCGTGCCCCCCACACCCACCCGTGGAACAAAGCTATATTGAAAACTAATGATGTATAACTATGGTGACTGCTCTGGGCTGTCCTCCTCCTCTCTGTCTCTCTCTGTCTCCCTCTCTCTCTCTGCCAAAAACAATAAAAATAAATCTTTAAAACAAAACAAAACAAAGACAAACAAAAAAATCGACATAATGATTGATTGACCAATAGCCCTAAAAGACAGAACTGCTATAAGACCTGAAAGCAACTACAATCAACATATGGGTTGCAGTTAGCCATAGAAATATTGGAGAACATCACAAACACAGTTGTCCAAACATTGGGAAAGGGAAGCAGAGTATAAGCTAACAAATTTTGAGTGTTTCCTGTCCAATAAGAAAAGAGCATTTCTAACATGGAAATACAGATGTGGTAGGTTGAAAGTTCCTCCCATCAGGAGGTAGTGTGATCCTCTATACTTGAAACTGGAATTGTCTATGTGACTTGATTTGGCCAATGGAACAATAACAAATATGTTATAAGCAGAGGTATAAATAGTATTAACATAGTGGGGCTTGTTTTCTTTTACTCCTGGGAACCCTTTCTCCATCATGTGAATAAACTGAGTTAATCTACTAGAGGATAAGAGCCTAACTGAAGAGAGGACTCAACTGTCTAGCCATTCCAGACATTTTAGCTGAGGTCTCATACATGTGAGGACTCAACTGTCTAGCCATTCCAGACATTTTAGCTGAGGTCTCATACATGTGAGTGAGGCCATCCTAAACCATTCAACCCTAAACAAGTTTCCAGCTCAGGGAAACCACCCAGCTAAAACTCAGATTTTTGAAAAATAATTGTTTGTTGTTTTAAACCACAAGTTTTTTTAAATACATATTTATTTTTATTGTTTTTTGACAGCAAGAGAGACAGAGAGAGACAGAGAGAAGGGGGAGGGCCCAGAGCAGTCTCCATAGTTGATAGCATTAGTTTTCCATATAGTTTCACTCCACAGGTGGGTGCAGGGCTGTGCAGGGCAGGAACTGAGCCGGGAGCCTCTTGCATAGGTCCCGGCAAGAACTGAGCTGGGGGCACACCCCAGTTCAGCATATGGGTCCTCCTGAGCCAGAGCCGGGATTCGATCCTGGGGCTCCGGAGTTGCAAAGTGAGCACTTAACCTGCTGAGCTATCCCAGCTTCCCCTAAACCACTAGTTTTGAGGTGCATTGTAACACAGCAATAGATACAAAGGATATTTTTAGCTTCCAGTATTCCAGTTCCAGGGGTGAGGTCATTCCTTCTGTAACATGGATATATCAGGCAATCTTACATGGATACCATCAAATATTCCATTTCTCTGGCTTTCTTTACTCTGAGTCCATATTCACCAACCAAGTTCTAACCATGATTTGGCCTCTCACATAGTCTGCCTACAGTGATCAATGGCCTGAACACATGTACTCCAAGAATTTCTAGCCATTAGTTTGGTAATTATTCATGATAAACTAATGAAGCAGCTTCTGACCAAGGTCTGGCTTAAGGAGAAGATATGCTATGCCTCTAAACACTCTCTACTCTTTTTTTAACTCCAGGAATATGACCTACGGTATACAGATTGCCTCAATGAGCAATCTTGCATTGTGGCTTCTTATAGGGCTTCACCAATGAGGAGCCTACTTGGACACTAGAGAAAACAAGAATGATTTAAGAGAATTTATTCTCACAGCTACTTCTCTGTAAGATTGGTTTGGGTAAGCTAAGTCTCTTGACTGAAGATTGCAGCTCCTATGAAGGTGTGCCCTTCTCTAAAAATTTCTCATTCTTTCAGGCCTTGAGGTAGAAGTAGAGCAAATTTTACTAGCCTCCAGTTCTGCACTCCCTTGTATGGGTTTCCTACTCCTGAAACACTTTTGTAAAACCATCCCCCAATTATCTTAATTTCAGTGTGCCATCTGTCTCTTTTGAGCTCCTGACTGATAAGTATGCTAAGCATATGGTTTTGAGTATTTGATTTGTCTGGTGGTGATTTTTCTTTGGCTTATGATTTACCCCTGAGAGATGGCTCCACATTTACTGAGCCAATATAATCAAGTTTTTAAGACTGAGCTTGAGAATTGGACTGAAATTCACAAAGGTAGTAAATTCCTCTAGGAGCTGGCCAGTTGGCCTTTTCCCCTATGCAGTAGAGAACAAAAATTACTTTTTCTGTATTTCTACAACTTTCACTTTTCAGAGTATCTATTAGCATCAGATAAACTATATGCAAATTGCTTTGTACCTTTGTATGTACCTCATATCTTGTGTGTTCTCAACATGTTAAACATTGCTTTTGTTTTGTTTAATGTACCTTTGACTATATAGTATAATATTTATTTTTTATTTTTTACAATTTTTTTTAATTTTTCAATTACATTTGACATACAATCTTATATTATTTTCAGGTGTACAACATAGTGATAAAACATTTATAGAACATATGAAGTCATCACCCCATTAAATCTCTTACTCATCTAACACCATGCATAGTTATTACAATATTATTGACTGTATGCCCCATGCTGTACTTTACATCCCAGTAACTTTGCACAGCAGCAATATTGTAGCCAATGTGTTATATCCAAGGTATGATTATTGCTAATTGAAAACTTTACACCCCCATGACTATTTTGTAACTATGAATTTGTATTTCTTAATCTCTTTCCCCTTTTCATCTACCTCTCTAAACCCTCTCCCATCTGGCAACCATCAAAATGTTCTCTGTATCTATAGGTCTATTTCTGTTTTCTTTTTTTGTTTACTTTGTTCTTTAGATTCCACATACACAAGTGGAATCATATGAAATTCATCTTTCTATGCCTTACTTACTACATTCAGTATGATATCATCCAATTTCACCCAGGTTCCTACAGATGGCAAGATTTCCTTCTTTTTTACGGCTGAGTAATATTCTATCAACATATGTATCACCTCTTCATTTTTTTACATTCACTATTATTTTATATTAATTTTAAGTGCACAGCATAGTGTTTAGACATTTATATAATTTAAGAAGTGATCCCCCCTCACTAGTTTAATACCCACCTGGCACAATACATAGATATTACCATGTCATTCCCTATGCTTTACTTGATTTCCCCATGATTATTTTATAACTACCAATTTGTACTTCTTAATCCCTTCACCTTTTCACCCTGCTCTCAACCCCCTCCCAAATATCACCCCAGTGAATCTAGTACTCATCTGACATCATGCATGGTTATTACAGTATTCTTTCTTATTCTATACCTTATATCCCCATAACAAATTGGTAACAACCAATTTGTACTTTTGAATCTCTTACTCTTTTTTCACCCATACCTCCAACCCACCTTTCTTCATCTGCCAACCATCTAAATATTTTCTGTATCTATGAGTTTGTTTTTGTTTTACTTGCTTATTTTCTTCTTTAGATTCCAGATATAAGCAAAATCAAATTGCATCTGTGTTTCTCTACAGAATACCCTTCATGTCTCCACTCAGCAGAACACGCTCCATGTCTCTCATTGGAGCTTTCAATCCATTTAAATTGAAAGTAATTTTTGATGGATATGTAGCTATTGCCATTTTATTATTCATAACTTTGCATTTTTTTCCATCTTTATGAAATTCCTCTAACATTGCTTGTAATACTGGTTTAGTATTGATAAATTCCTTTAGCTTTTTCTTTTCTGGGTAGCTCTTTGTCCTTTCTTCTGAACAATAACCTTGTTTGATAGAATAATCTTGATTGTAGGTCAGTCCTTTTCATCACATTGAATATTTTCTGACAATCCCTTTGGCCTACAAAATTTCTGTTGAGAAATCAGCTGACAGTCTCATGAAAGTTTTATTATAAATTACTAATTACTCTTCTCTTGCTGCTTTTAGGATTCTCTCTTTGTCTTTAACCTTTGCCATTTTCATTATGATGTGTCTTGCTGTGGACCTCTTTGGATTCATCTTCTTTGAGACTCTCTGTGCTTCCTGGGCTTGTTTGACTATTTTCTTTACCAGGTTAGGGAAGTTTTCAGTCATTATTTCTTCTAAAAAGTTCTCAATCCCTTGCTCTCTTTTCTACTCATAGTATCCCTATGATGTGAATATTGTTATGCTTGTTATGTCCCAAAGTACACTTAACCCATTTTCTATTTAGCAAAAAAAAAAAAGTGCAGCTCACTGCTGCATTCATTTAGTTTCACACAAACAAACTCTTTGAGGCTGAAACAAATCTGACTGCTTTTCAATGTGTAGATAAAATGTAAAACTGTTCTTGTAGTTATTTCTAAATAGAACTTGTCTCTAATCCTAATGTAACAGAAATGTATAAGATGATCATTTTTTTAAAGATTTATTTTTATTGTTTTTGACAGAGAGAGAGAGAGAGAGAGAGATACAGAGACAGAGACAGAGAGAAGGGGGAAGGAGGGCCCAGGGCAGTCTCCATAGTTGCACATCACTGTTTTTTCCACATAGTTTCATTCCAAAGGTGGGCACGGGGCTGCACAGGGCAGGAACTGGGCTGGGGTCTCACCCTGGTGAGAACTGAACTGGGGCCACTCCTCAGTTCAGCATATGGGTCTGCATAGGTTGGGGCCAGGATTCAATCCTCGGTCCCTGGGGCTGCAAAGTGAGTGTTTAACCCACTGAGCCATCCGGCTTCCCCATGATCATTTTTTTCACCTGTAGGAATGCTATGTTTTCTAGGATTTGACATTTTTAGCAATCAAGAATTACTATATTTGGGGGAAGCTGGGTTGGCTCCTTTGCATCCCCGGGGGCCAAGGATCAAATTCTGTCCCTGGCCCATGTGGACCCGTATGCTAAGCTGGGGTGTGATTCCCATGTGGGAGGCCCCCAGTTCCGTTTTTGCCACCCGCACCCCCACGTTTGGCCTCTGGCTCAATGGGGTACACCTCCCACACAGAAGAGCCCCAGCCCAGTTTCCATTCTGCATGGCCCCCACCCACTTGTGTGGAACAAAACCTTGCCAAAAACTGATGATGTACAACTGTGGAGACTGCGCTGGGTCCTCCCCCTTCTCTCTGTCTTTCTCTGTCTGTCTCTCTGTCAAAAAAAATCACTATATTTTGTAAATGGAAATACCACTACTAAAAACAGAATGCTATAAATAGAATGATATTGTTTGTTTCCAAAGACTATCCATATCCTAGAGCAGGGATCCCAACCCTGTGCCTGCGGGCGCCATGGCGCCCGAGGCCCTATTTGTGTGTGCCCACCATTATTTGACTGCATCAGAAGTTTTTCATAAACACTAAGTAAAACTATAATTTATTTTTATACATTTGTTAGAATTTTAATATTGTTTGAGTATCTACACAGGTTTATTATATTCGTTGGTATGTTTGCGATATCATATGTATAAGTTTTTCCCTAGCTTTCGCCTTTGTGCATGTCGCGTCTTGTTTAGCCGCTGTACTCTTTAAAATCTCCTCCACCCAACCGGGAGACGCGAAGTTGCCATTTTGATTGTGGTTGCTGGACTGATCGGGTCGTGACGGTTAGCTAGGATCACAGTGTTTTGATATATTCGATTTTAAATGAACTAAAAGCAAGGTAGGTAATCTATTATTATGGTGGCAATTTGATATGATATTGTAGTTCTATAACTATTTTTACTTTTATTTTTTTAGTCCTAAAATGAGTGGACCAAATAAGAGAAAATGACCCTATAATTTTAACACAGACTGGGAGGAATCATATTGTTTCATTAATTTAAAAGGTAAATGTGTTTGCCTGTTGTGTGGCAGTAGTATTGCAGTGCCGAAAAAACATAATGTTGAACGTCACTTTCAGACAAGTCATACCACTTTTGATAGGAATTATCCACTTAAATCTGAAGTAAGAAAGAAAAAAATAAATCCACTAAAATGAAGTTTAACTACTCAACAGACTATTTTCACTAGACATGTGGAAAAATCTAAAAAGGCAACCATTGCTTCTTTCAAAATTTCTCACATGCTCGCAAAGAAGAAACAAACTTTCCAGGATGGTGAATTGTTAAAAGAAGCATTTCTGACTGCTGCCGATTGTTTGTTTGAGGAATATTCTAACAAGCGTGAGATTATGTCGGCGACACAAGACCTACAGTTGTCAAATAACACAGTCACAAGAAGAATACACGCAATTTCAAAAGACTTGCAAACTCAGTTAAAGACTGACTTGGAAATATGTGACTG
>PVKE010037534.1:5396-15955 GCA_004027555.1 Craseonycteris thonglongyai
TATTTGAATTAAGAAAGGAAATAGGTGACTTCCTGGAAAGTAAAGGCAAGCCACAGCCATTACTGTCTGATGAAGAGTGGGTATGGAAATTGGCCTTTGCTGCAGACATAACTAGTCATTTAAATTTTCTGAACCTAAAACTACAAGGAGAGAAAAATCTAGTTTCTGATCTACATACCCACCTAAAGGCCTTCAGATCTAAACTTGTCTTGTTTTTGGAACAAGTACAGGCCAACAACTTGATGCACTTTCAGCAGTGCAAGGTCTTAATGGCTGAAGCAACAGCTGAGTACCCCACGGCATTTGCATGCGAAATCATCAAATACCTCCAGATACAGTTTCAGGAGCGGTTTTCTGACTTGGATTCAAAGGCAGAAGAAGTGAAACTGTTTCAAAACCCATTTGAAGCAGATGTGGCCAGTTGCCCAAATGAACTGCAGCTGGAGGTCATTGAGTTGCAAGCAAATGGCCTCCTTAGGGACAAGTTCAAAGAAGGACTGGTGGGTTTTTACCAGTTTTTGCCCAAGGAAGACTTTCCTAATGTCAAAACTTTTGCATCAAGGTACCGTTCAATCTTTGGAACAACATACTTGTGTGAACAGACATTTTCAAGAATGAAATACGTGAAGAACAATTTGAGAACAAACTTGTCTGATGATAATTTCAGGTCACTGTTGATGTTAGGGACATCAAATCTAAAGCCAGAAATGTCTGCTATTTTGGCATCCAGGAAACAATTTCACCATTCCCACTAATACAGGTGTTCATGTGTAGTGTATCAATGTGTTATTAAATAATAACTGAATACAATAATATTAAATAAATAATTAAAAACAACTTCTATGTTTTGATTCTTTATTTGGACCTCGAGTGTGTAGTGGGCCCCCAAACTGCTGTTTGATAGTTAATGCGGCCCTCGGGCTGAAAAGTTTGGAGACCCCCGAATAGATGAATATACATGCAGAATTGAGTATATACTCATATGTCATCTTAATTGCCTCTGGTATCATTTTTTTTTTAAGATTTATTTTTATTAGTTTTTGACAGAGAGAGAGACAGGGAGAAGGGGGAGGGCCCAGAGCAGTCTCCATTGTTGACAGCATGTCTTCCATATCGTTTTTCTCCACAGGTGGGCGCGGGGCTGCACAGGGCAGGAACTGGGCCAGGAGCCTCCTGCATAGGTCCCAGCAAAAACTGAACTGGGGGGCACACCCCAGTTCAGCATATGGGTCCGCCTGGGCTGGAGCCTGGATTCGATCCCCAGTCTCCGGGGCTGCAAAGCGAGCGCTTAACCCGCTGAGCCATCCTAGCTTCCCCTGGGATCATTTTTTACCCACAAAGTTTCTTATCCCAAAACATATTTTTAATCTCAGCCTTTCACATCTGTTTAAATGGCACTACTATTCAACTGGTTGCTCATCCCATAGGATGCCTTGAAAAATAAGTGTGAACATAAACATTATCTTATAAATGACCTTAAAATTGTAAGAGAAGATATAATAGTTAATCATGATGGAAGGCTTTTATACCAAATACTACCCATCTCATCAAAATCTCATAACTATGTTACAAAATAAATATTTCTATTGTTCCTGTTTGTGGATGAGAAAACTGAGAATCATAGAGTTTTAGTAGATTGTTCAAGGCCATGAAGGTAATGTGTAATAAAAGCTGGGATTAAAACTTAGATGTCTTATTGTAAAAAACAAAATTGTGTGTGTGTGTGTGTATGTGTGTGGTGTTCATGAAGGTATGTGTAGTTATCACAAAAATGCAATAAGGAAGGCAAACACAAACATCTAAATTGTAATGTAGGGAAGCTGGGATGGCTCAGTGGGTAAAGCACTCACTTGGCAGCCCCGGGGACCGAGGATTGAATCTTGGCCCCAGCCCATGCGAACCCATATGCTGAACTGGGGAGTGCCCCCAGTTTGGTTCTCACCGGGATGAGACCCTGGCCGTTCCTGGCCTGTACAGCCCGCGCCCACCTGTGGAATAAAACTATGTGGAAAAACCAATGATGTGCAACTATGGAGACTGTTCTGGGCCCTCCCCCTTTTCTCTGTCTCTGTCTCTGTATCTCTCTCTCTTTGTCAAAAACAATAAAAATAAATTGTAATGTAAGAAATACAAAAAATACTGGTAATAATCAGATAAAGATTAAAGGGTCAGATTTCATTAAAGGACACATTTTAGGGGAAGAAAATTGATTGTCTTTTTAGAAATAAAGGAACTCATAGAAAAGATAATTTAACAATTTAATGAATCATCCTCTCACTTCTGAATAGCCAGTCCACTTCCTCCTGAAGAGGTGGAATCCATTTATAGTTCTTTGAATATGGGCTCTCCTTGTGACCTATTTTATCAAAAAATATATGGCAAAAGTGACTCTTTGACAGTTCCAGGCCAATGCCTTAAGAAGCACTGCAGTTCCATTTTTACTCTGTTGGAAGATAGCAGCCATATAAGGAAGTTTAATTGTCATTTAGAGAGAGAAACCACTTGCATGAATGAATGGGTATGTGGATGGGTAGGAGGGTGGGTGGGTGGATGGATGGATGGATGGATGAATGGATGGATGGATGGATAGGAAGGTAGATAGGTAAATAGATGATAGATAAATAGATAGATAGATAGATTAAACTATGTGTATAAAGAGAAGCCCTGAATAATAAAAGATTTTGAAGAAAAACAGAGAAGCTCAGCACCCCTAGTTGATACAGCCACCTAAGGTGAAGCACTAGATATGTCAGAGGAGCTTATAGATCATCCAGTTCCAACTGAGCCACCCCCACCAACACTACATGGAGCAAAGACAAGCCAGCCCCACCAAACCCTGCTGCACTGCAGAATCATGAGAAAACGAACAGTTGTTATTGTCTGCTGTTTCAGTTACCTATTGCTGTGTAATAAGCCACCACAAATCATAAGCAATATGCAATAAAACACCTAGAACAGTGACATTGTATTTTACATTATATTTATGACACTATATTTATGAGTCTCTAGTTTTTTAAATCAATCTGAAGCTAAGTAAGTTTTTATTACTTGCAGCTTAGTGGTGACTATAAATTTTTTGTTAATATATATAATCCAGTAGTGACTTAATTTTTTTCAAATTTGGAAAATTCAGGACTCTGCACAAGCATCCTGTTTACCTCTCAAGGGTAATATAACAGATTTTGAAAGGTTAAGATAAAAAACCTTCAAGAGGTCTAATAATAATATAAACTCAAAAGAGGAAAAATTGATCAAACTTCAAGAAGAATTACATAAACCCATAAGCACAGTGCAAAATTTTAGCATGCTCTCCTCATTAACTGTAATAATCTGACAAAAATACTAGTCAACAGAAGTTTTGAATAATACAATAATGACTTAATTGATATATGAAACACTGTACCAAAAATATTAGTTACTTTTTTTGTTGTTGTTAAATTTATTGGTTTATAAAAATTACATAGGTTCCAGGTGCATAATTCTACAATGCATTGTCTATGTATTGCATTATGTGTAGTCAGTTCTCCTTATACCATATATTTCATGGTTCCTCCCTCCTCCCTCATCCCTTAGGCTCTGACACTCAGGTAACCACTGAACTATTGACTGTATCCATGAGTTTTCATTTCTTTGTTACTTTTAGTTTTATATTTCACATATAATAAAGTTATAGGGTTCTTGATTTTTTGTCTGACCTATTTCGCTTAACATGATGATCTCAATCAAGAGCCATCCATGTTGTCATAAATGGCAGTATTTCATCTTTTTTTTATCACTGAGTAATATTCCACTGTGGAAAAATATCACATCTTCTTTATCCAGTCATCTATCAAAGGACACTTTGTTTCTATGACTTGCCCACCATAAACAGTGCTACAATGAACAGTGGGGTATATATGTTTTTGTGGACTAAGGTTTTCAACTTTTGGGGTAGATACCCAGAAGAGGGATTACTGGGTCATATGGTAATTCTATTCTTAATTTTTTGAGGAACCTCCATACTGTCTTCCATAGTGGTCGTACCAGTTTACATTCCCACCAGCAGTGTATGAGGGTTCCTTTTTCTCCACAGCCTCTCCAGCACTTGTTGTTCCTTGTCTTGTTGATTATAGCCATTCTAACAGGTGTGAGGTGAGATCTCTTTGTGGGTTTGATTTGCATTTTCCTAATAACTAGTGAAGTTAAGCATTTTTTCATATATCTGTTGGCCATTTGTGTCTGTTCACGTCCTCTGACCATTTTTTAATTGGATTTTTTTTCTTATTGAGTTGTAGTAGTTCATTTGTTTTAGATATTAGTTCCTTATCAAAGGCATCATTTGTAAATATTTTCTCCCATCTGGTTGATTGCCTCTTTGCTTTGTTGATGCTTTTGTTTTCTTTGCTGTGCAGCAGCTTTTTAGTTTAATGCAGTCCAATTCATTTAGATTTGCTTTTACTTTCCTTGCCTTTGAGGTCAAGTTCATCAAGTCCTCTCTAAGCCCAACATTTATAAGTTTGGTACCAATACTTTTAAATGCAATTTATTGTCTTAGGTCTTATTTACAGGTCTTTGATCCATTTTGAATTAATTTTGGTGTATGGCAACAGTTCACAGTCCAGATTCCTTCTTTGACATATGGTTGTCCAATTTTTCCAGCACCATTTACTGAAGAGGCTTCCTTTTTCCATTGTATGTTTTTTGCTCCCCTGTCAAAAATTGTTTGTCCATATATTTGTGGGTTTATCTCTG
Source organism: Craseonycteris thonglongyai (assembly GCA_004027555.1). Classification (NCBI taxonomy): domain Eukaryota; kingdom Metazoa; phylum Chordata; class Mammalia; order Chiroptera; family Craseonycteridae; genus Craseonycteris; species Craseonycteris thonglongyai. The sequence continues at coordinate 10,128 of PVKE010037534.1, forward strand.
GGTTTTCAAATCTGTTTCATTGTTCTGTGTGTCTGTTTTTCTGCTAAGACCAAGTGTTTTGATTATTGAGGCTTTGTAGTACAGATTAAAATTGGGGAGTGTGATGCCTCCAGCTTTATTTAGTTTTGTTAGGATTGCTTTGGCTATTCAGGGTTTTTTGTGATTCCAGATGAATCAGACGACTTTTTATTTCTCAAAAGAATGTATGGTACCATGGTGAGCCAATCACAACAAGCAAAGGTTCAAAGGTTATAATAGACCGCCTCTCTGACTCTGGCCAATCTGAGCAGGCTTTTTACTAGAACACAGTGTAGCTTCGGGTACAGAAAATTCGTTTAGCGGCATATCGAGACGTTTTTCGGGATATACTCGGCATATAAGACGACCCCCGATTTTCGGTTGACTTTTTTTCGTTTCAAAAGTCGTCTCATACGCCGGAAAATATGGTAGGTGGGATTTTGATGGAAATTCTGTTAAATCTGTATATTACTTTGGGTAATCTGGCCATTTTAACTGTCTTGATTCTTTCAATCCATGAACACAGAATATCTTTCCATTTCTTTATGTTTTCTTCAATTTCTTTTAATATTGTTTTACAGTTTTCCTTGTACGAGCTCTTCATGTTCTTTGTTAAGTTTATTCCTAGGTATTTTATTCTTTTTGTTGTGATTGCAAGAGGTTTTTTATTTTTTCATTTATTTTACTGAAATATCATTGTTCATATATTAAAATGCAATTTAATTTTGTACATTGATTTTGTATCCTGCAACTTTACTGTATTTATTATTTCTAATAGTTTTCTGTTGGAATCTTTAGGACTTTTTATATGTCAATCTTGTCATCTGCCAAAACTGAGAGCTTAACTTCTTCACTAACAATTTGGATGCCTTTTATTTCTTTCTCTTGCCTGATTACTCTGGCTAGAACTTTCAGTCTTACGTTGACTAGCAGTGGTGACACTGCTATTATTTCTAATTCTAGAAAAAACTGGTTTCAGTTTTTGCCCATTCAGTATAATATTCACTGAGAATTTCTCATATATGTCCTTTATTATGTTGAGGTACTTTCCTTCTATACCCATTTTATTGTTTTGATCACAAATGGATGTTATATATTTTTGAATACATCAATTGATACAATCATAAAATTTTTATCTTTGAGTTCATTTATGTGGTGTATCATATTGATTTATTTGCATATATTGAACCATTCTTATGCCCCTGGGATGAATCCCTGTAAATCATGATATATAATCTTTTTAATGAATTATTATATTCTATCTGCTCATAATTTGTTTAGAATTTTTGCATCTCTTCATAAGTGGTACTGGTCTATAGTTTTCTTTCTTTCTTTCTTTTTTTAATTGTCCTTACCAGCCTTTGGTATTAAGGTAATATTGGCCTCATAGAATGAGTTGGGAATATTGCCTCTTCTTCAATTTTTTGGAAAAGTTGGAGGAGGATAGTGTTATTTCCTCTTTAAATATCTGGTATAACTCGTTAGTGAGACCATCTAGTCCTGGACTCTTGCTTTTGGGGGAGGTTTTGGATGATTGTGTTAATTCCCTTACTGTTGATTTGTCTGTTTAGGTTATCCATTTCCTTTTTATTCAGTCTAGGTAAGCTATATATTTTTGGAAACATGTCAATTTCTTATATGTTTCTAAATTCAGTGACATATAGGCCATCATTGTATTCTCCTAAGATCCTTTGCATTTCTGTGGAATCACTTGTAATTTCCCCTTTTTCATGTGTAATTTTGGTTGTGTCTTTTATTTTTCCATTAGTGAGCCTAGCTGGGGGTTTGTCACTTTAAGCAAGATAAATCAAACTAAAAAAGCAAAAACCACATGACTACTTATAGGTGGAATGTAAAAATGAAAGTAACAAAGAAACAAAAACTTCTGGACACAGTCAATAGTTTAAGTGATTACCTGAATGGGTAGAGGAGTAGTGAGGAGCCATCAAATATATGGTAATGGAAAGAGAACTGACTTGGATGGTGAGCATGTAATGTAATACACAGATGATGTAATGTAGAATTGTACACCTGGAACCTATGTAATTTTTACCAACCAATGTCACCTTGATAGATTTAAAAATTAAAAAGAAAAATAAAGAAAAATACATTTAAAAAGCTGGCTAATATAGGTACAAGTGGAGAAAGGTTGGGGATTGGTGGAGAGGAATCATATTAGTTTGAAGAACAAGAACAAGAAAAGGACAAAGATTAATTTTTAGGATAAGAAATTTTAAAGCAGTTTTGTGGCTTAAGGGAAAGAGTCCCTGGGAGAGACTGAAAATTTATTTTCTATACCAACTATATTGCAGAGGTTTACCTGTGATGTTTGACAGAGTCTCCAATTCTTTGGCAGCAGAAGGTTCCAGAGCAATGGTATGGATGATTGCCCCACTTTGTTTCACCTCATCAAAGCATGAACTTATTTCAGCATCTTCCCCATTAGTTAATAAGGTGATTTCAGAACCAGAAGTGGTCTGGTTACTTTGTATAACTGCCTGGTAGTGAAAAAGCAGATTATTAATTACAGATTATCATATCTAAATACATTTGAAGTAAGAATAAACCTGTTCTTTAGTCTTAGAGAAATATTGAGGCCTGTGCATCAGAATAAGTAAAAGGAAACTTTTTGCATTGCCATTCAAAGATAAGCTGACATGGTAATGAGTATAATGGTATTGTAGGCTTTCAAAGACAAGGTATTAACTGTCCTTATTTTATTTTTTATTTTTTTGGAATATGCTCTAGTTACACAAGAGAGAAAGAATAAATAATTTAGAATGCTAGTTAGCAGGTAGTAAATACTCAGTGAATGTTAGCTATTATTATTATCCCAGGAGATACTTGGAGTGGACGTATATGACCCAGGCCATTTTAGAAGGCTTCAAAGAAAGAAACCTTGTGAACATAGTCAATAGTTTAGAGTTTACCTGAGTGTAAGCGGGGAGTGGGGTGGGATAGGAGGGAGGGGGAGCTAAACATATGGCGATGGTAAGAAAGCTGACTCTGGGTGGTGAACATGTATTTAACACATAGACAAAGTACTGTAGAATTGTGCACCTGGAACCTATGTAATTTTTACTAACCAATGAAACCCTAATAAGTTTAACAATAAAAAAAAAAGAAGACTGTAGACTAGATATCATCAACAAAGTCATGACTAAAGACAGTTGTGCAAGGTTAAATGATGTGACATGTACCTTTTACACATCTTAGTTGATCACTAAATAATCTCATGACTTCCTGGAAAAAACATTGACCTACCACAAAGAAGTAAGTCCATAAATTTATAAAGTATTACATTTTGGGGGATCTTTTCCTGACTTCTACTAAGAGTACTGGCTGAGATCTTTAGACAAATTGAGAGTAAATTTCAGCTCTGCCATTTGCTGAAGACCATAGCTAGTGTTCAGTCTCTATTTCTCTCTCTCTTCCTTTCTCTCTCTCTTTCTCTCTCTCTCTCATACATAATAGAGTTCTATAAATAGCTCAGTGTAGTGATTAACTTTTGGGCTTTGGAATAAGAAAGACCAGGTCTTTAATCCTCGACTTGCCAATTTACTGACTACATGATCTTGAAAAATATAATCACCTTGAACCTCAATTTTCTTATGTGCAAAATGGGCATAATAATACATGATTTAAAAGTAATGGTCAGGCGCATTCTTCGGCCCAGACCTTTTCCCTCGGACCGAACAATGTAGCCCGGGAGCCTACCCCTCCCCCCCTCCAATAAAGGCTCGCATTTGATTAGCCACTCGATCTCCTGTGTCGCTTCCTTAATTTGATTCCTTACATTTGGTGCCGAAACCCGGGAGGAGATAGACTCCGCGGGCGACCACGTGAGCTGCTCCTCTCCCTTCTGGGAACGACCAGGGACCACCGTTCGGGGCACTTGATACGTCTGTTGTGGGTAAGTCCCACCTTCCCCTGGCGTACCAGTCTCAGCCGTTTTGGGGTCCCTGTCCGTTAACCGCAGCTGCGTCAGGGACCCTGTTTTCCCTCCGACGCCGGATAGTCTGGAGACATCCAGATCATCCGCTCGTCCTCTCGGCGAGGTGAACTCACAAGTCTGAGGCACCTCTCCGTCTCCGTCCGTGGCCAGAGACCAGGGGTTAGGGACGCCTATCTCTCTCTTGCCACTCTGAGACCGGTTGGCCATGGGGAACACCGAGTCCAGATCCGACCCGAAGACGCCCCTGGGGTGTCTCCTCACTAATCCTGCCAATCTCGGACTCTCTGAGGAACTCAGCCGTAAACAGGCTCCTGTTTCTCTCTACTCGGGCTTGGCCTCAATATCCTCTGGATAATCAGTCCATTTGGCCCCCCGAGGGGACTTTTGCTTTCAACAGCCCCACTGATCTCGAATAATTAAAGCTGCAGGACGAGCATATGTTCGGCGGTTCCTTATGTTCAGGCACTTTTAACGAAACTGGGATTTGCGCTCCCGTCCTTCTCCCCGTCCTTCCCTCTGCCTCTCTCAACCAACCCCTCTCTGGACTCCGACCCCTCACCCCTCACCGCTCTCTGAACCCCCAGAAACTCTCACTTCCCCTCCTCTCAGACCTGACTCTCCCATTCCTCCTCCATACTTTGGGCCAACCCAGCCTGCTCCACCAGTCCCCTCTGGACCTACTACTCCCTCCTCTCCCTTGAGTTAGTTTCTCTAACTCCCCTTTGTTAAAGATGGTGGTTCCCACCTTAGGGAAGCCCCCTCCCTTCGTGTAAAGATGGTGGTTCCTGCCTTAGGGAAACCCCCTCCCTTCGTGTAAAGATGGCGACTCCGGGGAGGCCGGACCTCCCCGCCTGCCTGCCGCTGCCATCACCGCCGCCTGAAATAACCAGTAAATGACTCAAGGCCTGGACAGAAATCCGGCAGTCTTTCTTAACCGCCTCACTGAGGCTCTAACCCTCTATACCCGCCTGCACCCGGTTACCCCTGCAGGGGCCACGGTACTGGCTACCTATTTTAGCACTCAATCTGCCCCTGATATTAAACGGGCAGAACAGGGACCCCAGGCCCCTGTTCGAGACCTGGTAAATATGGCATTTAAAAATGTTTCCGCCTGGGATGAAGTGGCTGAATCCAGCCGGCAAGCTCGGATGCAACAGAAGTTGGCGTTCCAAACCCAAGCCCTAGTGGCTGCCCTGAGGCCGGCTGGTTCCAGCGGATGGAACCTGGGGAAACCTTCGAAACGCAGTGCTCCGCCTGGAGCCTGTTTCAAATGTGGCAAAGAAGGCCACTGGTCCCGTCAGTGCCCTGCCCCAGGCCGCCCACCAAGCCTTGCCCTGCTTGCAAGCAACCGGGACACTGGAAAAGCGACAGCCCCCTGGCAGCCCCTCCCTCCACGACTCTATGTGGGGGGCAGGCAGGCCAGGCGATGGCTTCGCTCGAACTCCTGGGGCTGGCCGACGACTGACAATGCCCAGACTCGAGGACCCCATCACCCTTGCCGAGCCCAGGGTAACGCTGCAGGTGGCGGGTAAGTCCATCTCCTTTCTGGTGGACACGGGGGCTGCCTACTCGGTTCTGCCTACTTCTTCTGGGCCTCTCCTCCCTTCCCAGGTCTCGATCATGGGTATCGATGGGATGCCCTCTCTCCCCTCTCCTGCTCTTTAGAGGGCCATCCACTCTTTTTTGGTCATACCCTCCTGTCCTGTCCCCTTCCTCAGCAGGGACATTCTCTACCGCCTGGGAGCCATGCTCCAGCTCTCCCCCAAAGCTTCCTCTTCTCACTTCCTCCTCCCCCTCATTCAGTCTACAACTGGGCCTGTTACCTCCCAAACCCCTTATCCTAGATCGGAAGAGC